>OU426996.1:1156167-1226167 GCA_911387935.1 Dolichovespula saxonica | reverse complement strand
GTTTTTGTAGGAGTATCAAAATAAAACCAAATTTTTTCATTGGATTCTATTCTTGACAATCCTGACATTAAGTGACCTGCAAAACCATCCACGTTGTCTTCCACGCACACACATACTCTTTCTCGTTTATCTTCTAATTAAGTCTATATAAAGCGAACAAACGGTTAATGTCTTCAGTTACCACGGTTCCACTGGTAGATTGCGGGAATGAACGTGCGGGAGATAAATCGTCGCTTTGAATTTACTTAGACCGGAACATCTACTTAAAGGACTTTCTTCGCTTTAAGAGGCAATTTCGTTACTTCACAGTATTCTTCGGACTTCCAAGAGATCGGAAGTTCGCTTTATTAGAACGAACCTTTGATATCTGAATTTCCAAGTTGATTATCCGTGTAGATTCGTTTCAAGTGCTCTTTTTAAGGTTCGGACTGGCGATTATTAAACGAACGGATTTCATAAATGCGATGAGCTAAGATATTCCGATGTGATATAAGTATCAGGAAGACAAGTATTGAAAATGGAGGCATTTGATCCCGTTTAAAGAGCATCTCGTGAAATTACAGGAACAGTGGCATTATCAAAACTCGAATGAAGTGCTTTGGTAGAATTCGCGAGTGCATCGTTTATCACGAATAAGGAGTTTACGTGCTTTTAAGGTGCACTTTTGCAAAGCTTTCTCTTTCTCTCGAGAAAGAATAAAATAACGGAAAGAGAAAAAAGAAAAGAACGCATGAGAGTCAATGCTTATCATATACTTACTTACTTTCATATCTGTGGTACAGATGCACTAGAGGAAAAAGTTCCTCTGCCACAAAAATTTACCGTTGCAGTCGGTCTCAACATCTTCCGTTAATGACGATCGAACTTTCGTTGATGAATAACTGCGATTACTCACAATAATAAGCGCCTTCAAAGGATTAGATTATTAGAAACTCTACTTACATACCTTTGATCCTTGTGATTTTATATAAACGTCCTTCTGCTCTATTTTACTCTAACATTAGAAACTTAAGGTACGGCATCTTCCATATATACTTGAAAAGAATTGCAATTGTGCCGTGTAAGGAGATATTATTAATATTTCACTTCCGACAAGATGTTCGTGGACACGGAATATAAACATAATTTGATCAAAGAAAATTCATATTCTTTTCGTTAAGTAACAATTTATTACCGAGTGGCGTAAGGTCTCGGTGAATAATAAATTATACAAATTACAAGTACTTAAAGATCCGAAAAATGATAATTTTGTACAGAGTTCTGAGTTTTTAATTATGAGTTGCAATTTATAAATGTACATGTCGAGTCTCGAGTCCTGTATGCAAAGAATTTTAAAAGAACTGATGAAAGAGCATATACAGACTGATCTTCGAGGGCCATGTTACTCATATTGACATCTCAGAGAGTAATTAAGTCCCTCCTCTAAGGACATCGAAGATGGAGTTAAGATTTATAAAATATACTAATTATACAATCAGTAAAGACTCCGTTCTCGAAGGTCCTTAGAAGAGAAAGTTTCTATTTCAAGGTGAGCCAGATATAGACAAAAATATAAATAACAGCTTGGCGAGATGTTCTGTTCGCATTTTTTACCTCCAGATGGTTTTATGAAAGATCATTCAATGCTACACCTATCATTGAGTTTCTGTCAATATTGCATCATAAGAATTTATTGTCCTGCAAGAGACTTAATTTTTTCCCATTTTTTTTGTGTTCTTTGATTCAGAGTTTTAAATAATGATTAAAGAGTTCGAACCTCCGATGAGGACATCTGACTTGCAAAGTGCCTATCGCTGTGAGTGAATGTCATAAATTAAGACTTTCGGTCTTAACATTTACGACGATACAAAAATCGTCCTACGCTCGTTCAGATATAGAATGAAATATGCGTCGTTGATAAGTACCCTCCGTTAAACAGGAATCTTTAAGAAAACATAAATAAAATCTCGGAGGATTTGACTATTAATAAATCCAATATATCGATATGATAAGGATTACAAATGGAAATGGCCAATTTTAATTTACAATTCAGAGTAGGTTAACATGGAGCACAGTACCTTCTCTCAATCTACGTTCTGCGCTACTCTTATAAAGATTGCGTTCGCCCGTTCGTTTTTACAATTCTGGAATTCATTACAATAAAGTCTATTCGATTGATTGGCGACTCTCTCTCTCTCTCTCTCTCTCTCTCTCTTTTTCTCTGAGAAAGTTTCTTTTTTTTGTGACTTATATCCACGTGAGGCGTGGATATGTCTATTGGTAACTTTTAGTTGCGGTTCCTTCAAAGATAAAAAATTTTAGGTAGATAAACGTGCGGAAGCCCAATCTATAAAACTTCGTTCAATATTTCCAGTGCCTTTCAATATAAGGAAGGAAATAGATCGCTTAAGGATTATGTATAATCGTACTCGTTCGTTCGAATTTTGAATCCATATATCTGGTCTCTATTCTTCGCTATAAGGACCTAGATTAAAGGCACCAACCTCTCTCTCTCTCTCTCTCTCTCTCTCTCTCTCTCTCTCTCTCTCTCGTATCTTTTTCTTTCCTCTCTTTATCTTCTCTCTCTCTCTCTCTCTCTCTCTCTCTCTTTCTCTCTCGTATCTTTTTCTTTCCTCTCTTTATCTTCTCTCTCTCTCTCTCTCTCTCTCTCTCTCTCTCTTGGTCTCTTGAATCTCTTCCTTCCCTCTTTCTATCCTTCCTCTCTCTCTCTCTCTCTCTCTCTCTCTCGTGTATCTCTTTTTTTATTATTATTCTTTTATTCGTAAAGTAAACGTGAATTCAAGCGGCCTATTTGCTCTTTCAAAAATAGACAAACAAGAAAAATAAGATTTTGTTATCTTAAGCTTACGAGGGGAAGAAGGAATTGATCGGATCGATGAGGGTGAATGAACAGAAACAGACAGAACACGAGACGTATCTTTTTTTTCCTTTTCCCCCCTTTCTTTTATAAAACAAAGTTCGTAATACGTTATTGATAGTTCATCGAATGTCGGTATACATTGTAGTTATTCGTAATTTTTGACCTTCGCAATGTAGACCGCCAAATATGTGCGATCAAATATCGTTCGATCTCGATCGGTTCTCGCTTTGAACCTCGTTCGATCGAGGTCGATCGATCACGCGACACAAAGATATCTCGCCGTAGAAACCGGTAGTTTTTAAAAAGATGTAAGAAACAAAACTACGGAAATCGGTAAGAGCTGTCTTTTCCATTTTTTATTCCATAATAAGAGTTGGCTCTTTGTTACTTTTTCGCTCAGCTGCACACGCACGCATACACACTCTCGCATCCACCTCTCTCCCTTTTTCTTTCTCATTATCACTAATCACATATTACTTCGTTATCTTTTCGTCCAATTATCAGTAGAAATGAGTTTCATATTCGTTTGACGAAGTACCTGTTCCATATATATACTACGTGTATATACTGTATGTGTGTATATACATACGTGTGTTTGTCTATGTACAAGTCGACGTGAGATATGCGTACGAAATATCGATCGTTCTCATAGCTTTCCTTATCGACATTATATACGCGTAATTTCGAACGCTATCACTGCCAACGGTATTCCCGTAATTCGAGCCTTTCCTAATAAAATTTGCATCGTCTTATGATAAATTGGATACATAATAAGGCTTCCGATGAAGGAAGAATAGTGAGTGATAGTTATCATTGTTTCATCGCGAACTCATGAAAATTTTTGCATGAAATATTATTATTATTTTATTATTATTTTTTATTCGATTTGTCTTCTTTGGTCGTCAAAACGCATTACACCGTTGGCAGACTTTACACTCTTTTCATTTTCCCTTTTCCTCATTCTCCGGTTTTACGTAACTAAGTCCATGCGTCCGCAAATTATCGACTCGAAACTTGTCTTCTTTTCTCCATTTTACTCTTTCATTTTAAATTTTTCCTTTTCTTTAATCGGCACGGACAGTTAGGGAAAGTGTGGAAGACTTTTGACAGATTAAATTTCCCCGAATGAAATGAATTTCGCGCGTTTTAAAGATCGTTATTCGATGAAGAATGAATTAGTTTTAATGAAAGTGAAATAAGAGAAAGAATGTGTGAGAAAGAGAGAGAGAGAGAGAGAGAGAGAGAGAGAGAGAGAGAAAGAGAGAGAGAGAGAGAGAGAGAGAGAGTGAGAGGGAGGAAGAGAAAGAAATTTTTTCAGAGCTGACACAAAAGAAATAAAAAAAATGACAGATACGATTAACTCGAATTGAATATTAAATTTGAATGTGTCGAGAACATATTAAACCAAAGAAAAAAATCTTAATTTTATTTCACGTAGATGATATGCGAAACCAGAAAATATTGAGAAAGGAAAAGGGGAAAGTCCGATCATGAAGTCCTTGAAAAGAAGGCTTTTTTGTATGAGAAAATATATTCGGCTTTAAAGCAAAATATCCGATCGCGATCGTTTCGGCTTCCTTTGACGTTCTCAAGCAAAGGTCCGAAAGAAGTGAAAGGTCTAAGGGATAAGGAGAGATTCACGATGAGAGACAGCTTCATATCGCATTATTGTATCTCTTTCGTTCTGATTGTTCAAGCATTTTCGAAATAGGTTAATAAGTATACGGTACTGTATCAAACTTTCGTGTAATCTGATCGATCGATCGATTGATCAATCGATCGTCGTTAATTCAAAACAGGCTTGGCAGTTGTGCCCGATATTCTCAAAAAATCGAAACGAATTCGGCAAACAAATAAAGACGAATTGTTCTTCTAATTGTTTAGCACGCTTGATCGTAATGAACAAACAACTTTATAATAGTTAAAAATGTCGATTTTTCGGAAAACCGCCACCTGAAAGAACTTTCGAACGATGTCAACGTCAAGCCAAAAATCGGAGCGAGGAAAAAGCCATCGCCGACAAAGATACCGGTTGTCCGTGATCTTGCTCGTTTTTTCTTCTATTTTTTTTTTTTTTTTTTATTTCTTATCTCCTTCGAGAAGGTGGATACATAATCCCAGATTTCGTTATGAGGAAATCGATCGCTACGAGACGAATGAGCGAGTCGAAGAACTTGATGAAATGCGATTGTAGGAAGACAAGACCGTTTTGTTTGATTGAAAGTGGATTGTTTTTCTTTTATTCTTCTTAAAGCTGCATCCCCTCGAAATCATGCCAAATACGCATCTAAATACTCTACCTTCTCTCTCTTCCTCCCAGTAGAAAAAGAATTTTCTCTTTAAAAAAAAGAAAATTCTTTCTCTTGTAATGTAGCGTGAATAATATCGTTCGTTCGTATTTTGCAAATTTCTATTAAATGCTTTGATGGATCGACATATATTTGAATCAGAACATTTGAAATGTACATGTATCGCATCAATGCGCGTTTGATCTCGATGCACTTTAAGAATAATATCTCTGATTATACGATCGAAGGGTTCGTCTTCGAAAGAATTTATATAAATTTGTTGAAGAGAAAGAGAAAGTGTGTGTGTGAGAGAGAGAGAGAGAGAGAGAGAGAGAGAGAGAGAGAGAGAGAGAGAGAGAGAGAGAGAGTGAAAGAGAGATGATAATGATAGAATCTAATATTATGTATGAAAAACAATATTACTTGAATAACTATAATTATTTTAAAATTCTCTTAAAAAGCGAAAACAAGTGGTCGACATATTTTTGGCATGACGTAACGTTACTATAGAAATAAAAATTATGAGAGACGAAGTTCGGGATCTATCGAAGAAAATCTATCGAAGTAAATCTGTACTTTGTCTCAAACGCCGTGTAGCATAAGGCGTCGAAAAGTGTTACACCACTTTAACGTTGTGGCAAATCCATTTTCGAGACGAGTGGCAGAAAATGTTGCAATTCTTCTAAAGTCATTAATATTCTGAGATAGAAATCTGAACCAATTCGTAAGAAATATTGAAAACGAACTCTTTTTTTTTATTTTTACTGTCAGAAAAATAAATAAAATTTTAGTAAAACGCATGATTCGCCATAGTTTCCTTTTCGCAGACGATCGGTTGACCGTTTTTAAGATAAAAATCCATCTGGTGTGATGAGTCCAGATCGGAGGACAGAATCCATGGCGGCGAAGTCAGTTAGCTTACGTTTTTCCATTTTTTTTCTTCTTACATTTTTCGCCGACGGACACGTTAAAGACTTACGCATAGTCGCTATTGTCGCTATAGAACTCTCAGTTTAAATAGACTATTAATTTTTATAATCGTCAAATCTCTTAAAATCGGATATCATTACTTATATCTAAAGACTCTAGGCCGAAAATCGGTCGAGTCGGAGTTGATTCACGTCTCACATTTTTACTTTACGAACCTTTCCATTTTTCTCGCTTCTCTTTACCACTTGTCTCCTTCGAAATATAGATAATTGAACGAATCGGTTCAAGTTCATTCTCTTATTCCGAATTTCTTTGCTTTTCCAATTCACGGTCTTTTTCCTCTTTTTTCTCTAGGTACACGGAAACGCATCTTGTAAATAGTTAATATTAAATATCTTATTTTCCTCTTATTTTTTTCTTTTGACTTTTTTTCTTTAATCAGTACCTTCTCACATTCTCTATAACAGACAATCAATGTCATATTTAGACAATAGGAATGTTTTTTTTTGTTATTGGTAGTAGTGAAACTAACAATGTTGGTAATAATCGTACAGTGATAGTAGTCTTTAATGATATAATTATCGTACTTATATTAATTTTTAAGATATTTTTAATCTATATATATATATATATATATATATATATATATATATATATATATAGATTCTTCTCCGATTAATAATACAAGTTCACAATAAATTTATGGTAGTCAATATCATAAATTCTCTTTGTCTTTTTTCTATCGTTCTCTCTCTCTCTCTCTCTCTCTCTCTCTCTCTTGTCCCTTTTTTATTTTTACACTTTCCTCATATCCCAATAACTTAATAATCTCTACAATTCCGCGAAGGTTCATCGATTGTCGATCCTTCAAAACATACACACACACACCTTGAAAGCGTTTTAGTGATATCACAGTGATTTCATTGCTCCAATATTATCGATAGAGTTGTTTTCGGTGCCCCGCGCGAGATCATGGAAAAAGATTTTTAAAGACGTCGAATCGTTACAATTTAAAGTAAAGTATGACGAAGAAAGATTTTAAGAAGCATCGTTTCTGTAAAAGTTCTGCATCGTCTTATTTATTAGAAAGAATGTTAGAAATATTATATGAAAAAAATAGTAAAAAAGTGGAACTTCAATCGATGATCTTTCATTAGTTTCGTAATTATTACGTTCTTTAAGAAATTTAACGATGATCTCGCGCAAACCGCTAAGTTCTGGAGGTTGTACGTCGCGGCGGAAGTTGAAGTTCGGAGGGCATTCACGTACTTCAATGGAAATATTAATCAAGATAAATCCTTGAATCTCTATTAGCGACTTTGATTAGTTGATATTAATAAAAATAATAACATGTAATAATATAACATTACGATAATGACAATAGTATCAATAATAGTAATAATCAATAATTTTGTGATATATGCATGTGTACAATCGTATGTCAATCGTTTCCCTTTGATTTCCTTTTTAAGATAAATCGTGTACGTGTACAGTACTTCGTGTGTGATGTATCATTTGTGATTACAAGTGAGAGTAATGATCGTATTGTTATATTATTATTTATTATTTTATTATTATTATTAGATTTAATTATTATTATTACTATTAATATTATTGTTATTGTTATTGTGTTATTATTATTAGTAGTAGTACTATATTATTATTATTATTATTATTAATATTTTTATCTCTTCGTTATCCTTTTCGTTATTATTTTAGGACAATATGCGCGATGGCTTTGTGTAATGTAATATATAATAATATATTTAATGTATTCCTTTGTATTATCTTTGTTTATTAATATCTAATTCGAATCGTCTTATATTAATTGTTTAGTTAATATCGTTCGAGTTATACCTCTTCGTTTTGCTTGCTGTAGATTAATTGTAAATATTTGTTTAATATTTACTGACACACATACAGAGAAAAGATTTTTTTAAATCCCGTTTGCAAAAAATGTTATCAGCCCGGCCTAAGGCGACAAGCTTATTGTTAGTACACGTATCGAATAATCATAATTCGTAAGCAATTGCGTTCTTGCATAAATGTAATTATAATCGTATATCATTGAAATTCGCCAAAAAAGTTTTACCACTTTCCTTTCCTCCTATTAACTTTAATTTTTTACGCGTTTGTCCCTAACCTTTAATTATCACTTACATCTAGATCGACGAAAGAACAGCGTTTTGTTAAAAACCAAATTGTGAGAGTACTTCGTTCTTTTCAAATTTTTGTTGTTTTTTTTAAATTTCATTCTTTTAAAATTTCTAATAAATGTTATTCTCGAAATTAATAGTAGTTTTTTTCATCATTCCCGGTTGTCTCGTATTACGTGCTATCATTTTTTTAATCACTTGGGAGTTAAACAGAAAAATATAATTAAAAATACTAAGAAAAAAAAGATCGGAGAGAGAGATTTTTAACGAAATATTCTCTCTATCTCACTATTTCTTCGTTCGAGTCTACTGCTCATCGATCGAGTTCGTAATCGTAAAATGCATTTTGATGGCCACGAAACAGCATCAAAACGTCATCATTTTGAAAAGTCATTCGAACGTCTAAGCTCAGACGAAAACTTCGTCTCGCTCGCTGAAAAATCTTAAAGCGTAATATATACCTCGACGAAGTGATTTTAGTGTAACATTCTGGACCTCAGCAACGTGTTTTATAGTCTATCGATCATTTCGATCGCTCCTCCGAACGTGTTATTTTGTAACGCGTTAATTTCACGTCCTACCTTTGTTCAATTCGTACGTGAAGTTAAATTATTATTTAGAGAACCTTTGTAATCTTTCGAAATTACCGTTTTTCTTTCAAAATAATTTTTCGGGAATCGTCAAAAGCGAAACGCGAAAAAATCGATATTATAACAAATATTTTTTCGACGTCGATCCAGTAGAACACACACAAACACACACACACACACACATACCACTACGGAAACCTGTTAAACCCTACGTGGTGCGTCCCTCGGGTGGCGGATAGGGGAAAGCCCACTAGAAATGGAGGTTAAGATGGAAACCTCTCGCGGACTGATAGGCTCAGGGAAGGTACCCCAATTCAAACATACCGGTTATGGATGGTTTCTGTAAGTATATAATGATTACGATGCAGTGCCCCGGATCCCCAGTATCGGCATCTACCGCAAGCGCGAAAGCAGGCTCCGGGATGTCGGCATTACACGATTGCAATAACAATCAAAAGGTGGATTATTTGGCCGAAAATGCTACTAGTGAGGACAAGCATAACAGGTCGACAGCCCTAAGCAGACTAAATGACTAGCTCACGCAGCTTGTCGACTTCATCAAAGGCAAAAAAAATGTCCACGGCAAGATCAGTCGATGGGTATCTGCGATGAGAATCTCCCTCAATAAGGTGAAGCAACTGCATACAGTAATTGCCCAGAAGTGATACCATGGGGGGACCTCCCCAAAGAAGAGAGTGAGTTGTTAACGCAAACTACGCCTGAACAGTAACGAACATAGAGCACCAAGACCTGACGGTTAATATGAAGACACTACCCCCGCCACAGGAGAAAAGCGCACCACTCCATCGGCCGAATCGGTTGATACAAAGAGAAAAGCTACGGTGAAGAAGCTCCCCGATCTAGCCTTGAACCAACACAAGGTGGAGCAGCTTCCTGACCAAGCCGTGAGTCAACGGAAGGAGTTAAATGATGCAGATGAGGGGTGGAAAACTGTAAAGATTAAGAAAACCCGCAGGCAGCAGAACATGCAAGCGATGCCCAATGCGTTGATTATAAGGAAGAAGGGCGAAGTGTCCTTTTCCGAGATCCTTAGCAGGATCAAAAAGGACTCAAAAAGGGTCAAAAAGGATCAAGATCTGGAAGAAGTAGGGAAGAATGTACATAAGGCACGCAGAACAGCTGCAGGAGATCTTATGTTCATCCTAGAGAAGAAGACAGCGAAGGAAAAAACGGGCCAACTCCACCTGATGATAAAGGGCAAACTCATCCAAAAAGCAGAGGTCAACAGTAGAGTACAGAAGGTGCTGATTGACCACCAAGGACGAGATCTGCGTGGCCATAGGTAGGCAGCTCGGCAATAAGGACGCAATAGCGGTCAGCTCAGTGAAGTCTGTCCGTAAGGCGTACGGAGGTACCTTGACGGCGGCCCTAGGGCTTAATGCAGAGATAGCAAAGAAGGTTGCTTCAGCAAGGAAGGTGGAAATCGGTTAGGATGTTTGCCATATCCAAGAACGAAGAAGACCCAACAAGTGTGTTAAGTGCTAGAAATACGCTCAACGCTCGAGAAACTGCAGAAGTGCGATCGATAGAACTACACACTTCATGAAGTGTGAAAAAGATTGAAACAAAATCATCAACTGCAAGGAAAACCTCCACTGTGTACTTTGCGATGAGAAAGGCATTTGAGAATGCTGGCACATATGTGGAAGCAGTATGGGTGTCCAGTCTATACACAGGCACTACAGGCGCTAATCTGAGAAAGAAGATGAGATTTTTGCAGTTAAATCTCAACCATTGTGAGGCAGCACAGGATCTCATTGAACAGATCATGCAAGAATTAAGACCGGATGTTGCAATCTTCTCCGGACCTTACAGAGGCCAAAACAAAATACATTGGGAAGTTGTCACGACAGGCAAGGCCGCTATCTGGTCTTGTGGCAAATCCAAGAAACGATGGAGAAATCGAAGTTGGATTTTGTACAGACTAAAATGAGCAGTGTACATGTGTACAGCTGCTATGTATCACGAAGCCTCAAAATAGAAGATTTCGAGGACTTCCTGGAATTGTCAGAGATGCCAGAGGTCAAAATCCCGTCGTAATGGCTGAATACTTCAATGCTTGGGTAATGGATTAGGGTAGTAAGAAGACTGACAGAAAAGGGCAAGCCGTCCTAGAAAACCCTATAGTCTCAGAACCTGGTCCTGATCAATAGTGGTAAATCGTCTACATTCAGCAGAGGCGAGGCAAGCTCGATTGTGGACCTGACATGGCAAGAGACAGTGCTAACTGGAAGGTGACAAATATCTGCACGTTGAGCGATCATTGCACTATTCTATGTGATATACGATGTAACTAAACGCTACTGGCTTGAAAGCGGGTACATTTTATGAGGATGTGTTCCGCCTAGCATTGGAGTTATCTAGGAGAACAATGCGACGAAAAAAATGGAGTCGTTCATGACAAAAATCACAGATGCCTGCGATTCTACCATGCTAAGAAAAAAAGTGAAAAACCACCACTGGTGGAATGTACTGGTGGATTGATACGATAGCCACGTTCCGTGGGGAATACCACAAAGCAAGAAGGAAATCCCAACGAACCCGTGGAAAGAACTCACACGCGATATTAGTACAGAAGCATAAGAATGAGCTACTCAGCATAATGGACGACGACCCGTGGGATAGGCCATACAAAGTAGTCATGACAAGAATGGAAAGCTAGCCAATATTAACACCAACTGACCAGCACGTGTTTCGGAACATTGTTTTGATGTTATTTCCACAACAGCAGGAGCATGCATACCACGTAGAGGAGCTAAAAGGAGAAATAATCCCTCCTATCACTGCAAAGGAGCTGACCAAGGCTGCAAGGAAAAGTAAAAGTAGCTAAGCACCTGGACTAAATGGTATCCCGAACGTCGCACTTAAAACAGTCATCAGAGAGATACCTGAGGTGTTCATTGATTTGTACAATAGATGTTTTTAGGAGAGAATCTTTCTTAAGAATTGGAAAAGAACAGAGGCTTGTACTGCTTCGGAAACCAAAGAAACCACCAGACGACCCTTCATCATTCCGTTCACTCTATGTGTTGGACAGTGGCGGAAAGTCCTGGAACGCATCATACATAATAGAATAGAGGCTGCCATTGAGAACGCCCTAGCAGACGACCAAGTTTCAGGAAGTCCCGCTCGATACTCTACGCGGTAAACCTCTTCGCCAACTCGGCAAGCTAGGACTGTATCTGGGATGCGCTAAACAGACTGAGCGTGCCACAATACCTCAAGAAAATAGTCAGAACTATCTGACCGACAGGATCCTCATATATGATACGGAGGAGGAGCCTCAAGAGTATACGGTCATTGAGAGAGTCCCCCAAGGTTCCCTATTTAGATTGCTCCTATGGAATATCATGTATGATAGGTTTCTGAAACAGACAATGCCAGACGGAGTGAAGTGTGCGTTATTGCAAGGATAGTACCCATCGAGGTATTGGCAGAAGAGCGACGGGCTTTGTACCAGCAAAGTCAACTGCTTCTAGCGAACCAGAGAAATCTTCGAAACCAGGAGAGATAAAGCAGCATCGAGCATTGGCAGATGATATGGAATACCTTAATCAAAGGAAGATGGACGTATCGACTGATACCACAAGTAGATAGATGGGTTAATCGACCCATGGGGAAGTTAATTACTACCTGGCACAAAAGATTTGTGAACTTGGGTGGTTGCGTTCATATCTTTATAAATACAAATGTGAGGAGTCACCGGAATGTCCGACTTGTCGTGGTAAGTAAGAGGACGCGGAACACGTCTTTTTCAAATGCTCACGTCAGTTTGTTCGCTGTAGAAGTCCTGAAAGAGTTACGACGAGACTAGAGGACCAGAAACAAGACACGATAAGCTAAAAGTTACAAGGACCCCTAAACTCATGTATATCATCGTAATGATTACGGGAGATGTACGGTAACCTAAAAACGAGGTAGAGTTACGGCTGAGACCTTCACCGTGAAATAGTGCCTAGCAGCGGACTCGCGGGGTTGAAGGTTTCGAAAAAACCCGGAAAAGTCAAAGAAGCCAAGGAGGTTAGGGTTTTATCTAGTATAAGTGTACTTTAGTCCAGCACATGGTGAAAGGCGGTACTTTCCTACGGTGTATAAAGCATTTCCTCATTCTCGAAAAAAACATACATATATACATACATACATACATACATACATACATACATACATACATACATACATACATACATACATACATACATACATACATACATACATACATACATACATACATACATACACACATACATTCATACATACATACATACACACATACATTCATACACACATACATTCATACACACATACATTCATACACACACACACACACACACACACACATATGCGTATATTTTTTGTTTTATTAGAAACTACCGAAGGATGTTCCGTCGAACGAATTGAGATTAAAACAGATGTTGCTTGAATGCACGTAGTACGTGCAAATAGACGTACGTACATATGTACGTGTACGAAAAAAGACGCGAATAATAATTAAAAATCGAGGGCAAAGTACGCCAACTCTTCCGATATCGTAGACAATGAATTTTATATGCTTTAAATTCCAGGAGTTTGCAAAAAAAGTAAAAGAAAAGAGGGAGCGATAGAACGGATGAGAGACTTATCACCGAAATCCATATTGGCTTCCACCTTCATTGCTTCACTCGTATCGTATTTGACGATCCGTCCATCACGGTACGTCCTTTTCTTTTCAAATATTCCAAGGGCTATCAAGAGAACGGTACGCTACGTTGAAAATTAAAGGGAGATGATTTTAATCATATTTGTAGAGAACATTATTATCAATAAGGGAATAAAATTCATATACATTAAAATGCGCAAAAGAACCGGATCTATTTTCGACTGTGAAGTGTCCTCATATAGTGTGATTCATTCGAGGATAAAGATAAATTCCAAAAATAAAAACACGAAGAGGAAGAAATAAAGGGAAAATCGTTATCGTGGAATCTTGCTCTTTGACGCATAAAAGGATGACTTACAAAAACGAGTATGGATGAGAGACATATTTAGAAAAAAAAAAGAAAAAAAACAGAAAGCTTTAGAGGATCATTAAGAAGGAAATAACAAGTACCTACGTACACGTACATAGTCGTCGTTCACATGGTTTCAAATTTATCGAAAATGAGGCAAGAGGGAATTCGTAGCTGATAGTTCATTACCCTGAAATTGTAAGTGGTTTGACAGACAGTTACACTCCATCCTCCTTGCTCTTTGGCTTCACTTGATTTTGCTGAACTAATGCATTAGCCTCGTTTATCATTCACGCCGGCATTGTTCCTGGATCGAGGACGATGAGCTTTTGAATTCTTTGTTAATTGTTTTGGAAGATACTTCGAGCACGTACAAGGTTTCGAGAAAATATTCACTATCGAGACGATTCAATAAATTCTATCGTTATGAAATCCGTCGGCTGTTACTTGCGAACGTATCCTTGAGATTTCATTGTTTAAGTGAACGTAATAAAGTAATTCATTTCATTTCTCTCCGAAGGTTTTACGCTTTATTCTCGAGAACTTTCCTCGATCCTTCTCGATTTTGAAACCGATTAGTCAGGTCGGCATCTTTTCCCGGAGAAGAAATTAGTTTGAATTTGAACATTTTGCTATTTGTTATCCTCACGGAGAGAAGCTGTCTTTCATTTGAAAAGTATACGACGGAACGCCCGACGGAAATCCTTGTTGAACACCGTATAGATGAAAGGATTTAAAGCGGAATTCATGTAACCAAGCCAAAAGGCAATGACAAACGCCTGGCTGGGTATATTGAGATTCGGGAACAGGGGTTTCACGATATAAAGAAGGAAAAAAGGTAGCCAGCAGGCAATGAAGCTACCCATGATGAATCCAAGGATGAGGGTAGCTCGTTTCTCTTTCTTTCTGGCTAATCGTCTCTTCTCTCTCTCCGGATCACGTGGTTTCGATGATTTTGACTCAATCACGATTTCTTCTTTTCCTTGATGTCGAGACGTTTCTGCTTGCTCTCTCTTCAACTTACCAGTTGCCTTCCGACCAAAGATTGGCTGACAAAGACGCAGTTTTAATGGCTTCACCACGGCACACCTCGAGACGACGCCACTGTCCGACGAGGAAGGATCAAACTCCGACACCATGTCTACATCGATGCCAACACTGGGTGCTCTGCATCGTGCCGGTACGCTCTGACTCGATTGACCGTCACCGTTTACCGACAAACTTGCCTTCAAGTTGCTCTTTTGAACCGGTACGGGTATCGTTACCTGATGACAAATCGGAACACGTTGATATGTTACCTCGACTTAACTCATTGGAATCGAATGTAGTCAACGTGAGGTCCTTAATAACATGATCGATTACCTTCAAGGTGTCTTTCTCCTCCATAGGTATACTATTACCACCGACAGGGTCAGCCTCGGAGGTGCTGACGTCACTAGCGAAGTCGCAGGTGACGATCGGTATTTGGACTGGCTGATTCTCTATCGTTGCGACGTTTTCCATGTATGTCCCGGCACTACCTCCGGCACTCGCTGTCGATTTTCTTATTTCGGTTGCTGAAGTGTTTTGCGTGAAACTTGTCTGTCTGATATCCGGCGATTCTGGTGGCACCGAGATCGGTCGCGGCCGTGGATGTTTCCGAATTCCGCGACGCGCTCGAGCTTTCGCCGCGAAATAGATGCGTATATACACGAAGACCATGATGCAGGAAGGGATGTAGAAACTCCCGAGAGCCGAGTACAGAACGTAGCCGATGTCCTCTGATAGCTGAAAGAGAAAAAGTTGGATGTTCGTATAGGATGTTTATATATTGGAAAATGCAAAATAATCAGTGAAGATATTAGAGAATCGCACACGTTCTATTCTTAATTTTCTATATAACAGAACGTAATATTATCTCTATCATAAAATTCATAAGTTATGAATCATAATCAATGCGGCTATGAATACATATACAGCCATACCATTTATTTTTTTGTAGTTGGCAAATAACTCATTATATTGTTTTTATGCTTGTCTTATGTTTTCACCTGCTTTTTTTACTTTCTCTCTCTCGCATGTAACCTCCTTGCGAGTCGACACACTCGTATAAACAAACGTAGAAAAGATGGAACGATTTTAATGCGAGGAATTTCATTTCTCGGCGCTGGACATTTAATTTCTCTTTCACTCGTTTCTATCACTCGTTTTCATCTCCTTCCAGTCGTAGATCAGAACAGAGTTGTACGAAATTATAAACTTTCTTTCGCATTTCAAGTCTCTTTCTCTCTCTCTCTCTCTCTCTCTCTCTCTCTCTATATATATATATATATATATATATATATATATATATATATATATATATATGTATATATATATCTAATCGTCATAGTTGAATGATTCAAAAAGGCTGTGTAAAAAGGTCAAGAGGTTAACAGAGAAGAAAAAAAGCGAATACAACGCGCCAGCTGTCTGACCGTGCTAGTCGGTGGTACGCAAATACGCGGAATAACCAGCAATTTCTGCCGACGCGAATGAAAATTTATGAAAGCATTGAAGTCAATATGCATCGCTGGTTATACCGTCTTGCTTCCTTCTACAAAATGTAAATGCTTATTCTCATCACTTCTATTGATATAACGATACCATTTCGTACCTAACGAAATAATTAATCCCTCCAACATTTCCCGTGAATAAAATTATCCACCGATGTTAATAGACTTGTAACTATTCCCAAAAGTCTTCCTGCGATCGATATTTTTTATTTTATGCTTTCTCTGTCCTTTATTATCGCGTACAATATACACGTATTTTAATAAGTACTATTTCGTACATAAACTAAAAACATTATTGAAGAACATACAGTTAAATCCGGTTAATTCCTTTATTCTTGAAATCATAGACGGGTCATCATCTGTTATAAAGTAAATTCGATTTCAACTGTCAATTCGAGAATCAGTTTCGATTTCATCACGAGCTGTAAAGTAAATCCATTACAAATATATGCTCGACAAATCGCATTATGTACATTTTCAACGTATAAACATTTTAAAGGGTTACTATCGATTATTAAATTACTAAATGAACGGCTATGTTGTATGCTTGAAAATTTAAGAGAACGGAGATAAGTGAGATGGAAAAAAAGAAATAGAATTATGAAATTTGTTTTCCATGTGAACAAAAGATCTTCCTTCTTGTAGCTTGCATTCTTCGACTTTTCGTTATTCAGCAGACTTTTTTTCTAGTGCGCTATCGTATTCCTTCCGAGCGGAAGATTATAAGCAGAAGCCAGTACGTTTATATCTAATTTCATCCATCTCCCTCTTCCAGTATCAGGAAGATACGCGCATCCCTTCTGCCGGTGACGATCTCTCCGTACTCCTCGTTCTTATCGCCGTCATCTGGCGCTGATGACGTCTTCATCGCCTACCACTTGCTCTAATTTTGCCTTCGATCCCAATTACTCTATCTTCCGACCTTTCTCCCTCTCTCTCTCTCTCTCTCTCTCTCTTTCTCTTCCTCTCTGTTCCTCTCTCTTTCTCTCTTAACCATCGGTTTTTCTTTATCTTCCAAGAAACAAAGTAAAATTCATCATGCAAAACATTTTGAATAATATTAAACTTTGACATTTTATTAATTAAATCGCAAAATAACGTTTAACGTTTTAAATAATTATGAACGAATGAGATCTGAAATGAACACGTTTTTGGCAAAAGATTAATAAGAAAAAAAAAGGAAAAGAAAAATGAATCCACAGAATTGAATGCGTTGTAAGCTAAAAATTCTGATATGACATGATTTACGTAAATCCTTTATAAAAATTCTTCTAAAGAGAAAATGAAATAAAAAATGATAAAAAGGAAAAAACTTGATGGACCGTTGATCCGGTAAAAAATTACATGTATCCAGTTCCATTTACTTCTCATGACACATAATGTTCATCGACAGTTCGACATCCGAGCATCATATTTTATAACCTATAAACTTTCAGTGCAGTTACGAACTTCGTAGGTCGACAACTTCTGAACGATGCGTATTACGCTATTATAAAAATAAAGCTAAAATATAATAACTTTACCACGACGTATTCGGCAAAAAGAGATTTTATCTGAATGCACTTGTTAAAACTACTGCATACTTTTTCGTGAAATCGTATCGATTCTACTATTTGACGTGGTTTGCTATCGTAGATAAGAATAAAAACTCCGACCACATTCGAGGCTCTACATTAACTTGTAAAATCCATAGACATAAAAGATGCAAGTTGCAGAATTACTTGATAAAAAATACTCGAACGATAGTATCATTTTTTATGTGTCGATATACACATTTCTTTTTTTTCTTCTCTTTTTTCTTTTATAATCCTCATCTTTGTGTACGAATGAATAAATAAAGATCGCACAAATATTATTATTTCACTTTCGCAGGGACGATAAATGACTTTTTAAAGTAGTAACGCGACTATGCTCACCATAAAAGATAATAAAAAAGCTAAGAAAACAGATGAAAAAAAAATAAGTGAAAAAGTGAAAGAGAGAGAAAAAGATAGAGAAATAGAAAGCATCATTTCTCGATAAAATATAATTTCGATTGTGATCATCTTTATCTGTAGTCATACATATTTCATCGATAGATAACAAATTGTCCCATGACATTGTTCAGAATTATAAGAAATATATCCATCTATCTATTGTTTTATCTTTTTCCTTTTACTTTCTTTTCTTTTGTCTTCTCACGAAGGTTAGACTTCCGTGACTGTGACAAGACATATTCTTTGTCGGAAAAAACATCGGATCGCAGTCGAAGAGAGAATAAGACGAAAGCTTTTTCAAGACAAAACCTTTGAGAAAGAAAGAGTAGAATAATTAAAACTTAAAGTAGTCTATCTATGTATATCATATACTATGAGTGTGTAAGTTATACTATCTATATGAAGATGTCAGTATGAATCGTCGAGGAAAACTCCGAAAAGTTTCGGCGCGGTACTACTGAAGATAAAACGTGGCTCGTTTCGGTTTTCTTTTCACCTCATACAATTCTAGGACGTAATTGAAAATGAAAAGAACGAAAAAAAAATGGAACGGCCTCGATGGAAGGAAACGGAAACGTTTTGTTTCGAGAAAATTACATTTTCAGTAAAAATGTGAATACCTGTGGTGTAATCGATGTGAATGTCAGACGCAGATGAGAATTTTTCTGATATCGGTAGAAACCCACGCGTGAATAAATGTGTATAAACTCGATCTACGGAAAAGAATCTATGGAAAAGAAGAAATAGAGAGAAAGAGAAAGAGAGGAAAAACAGAGAGAAAGAAAGAGAGATAAAGAAAAAGAAAAACAGAGAGAGAAAGAGAGAGGGAAAGACTGAGGAAGGTCGGAAGAAGATAGGAAAACTGAGTACGAGTACGAAATCTTATATTAATGTCGATAATAGAGCGCAAATTATATATAACACTTTTTATTTGAGTTAGCAAAATTTTATCTTCTTTAAAAATGTGATTGTTTCCTTAGAGCAAAGAAAAGGACACTAACACAAATCGATATTATTTTTCTTTTTCTTTTTTTTCACTATCGATATCGTATCGTTCCTAATTTATTAATTGCTGAAGTATACGGCTATCGGATTTTTATTCCTTATTTTATTGGCACCTGATGAAATTGACATTCTACTGTCTTTTTAAAGTAAGAGGATTAAAATACGAAGATAAACATACCCATTAAAATGGTTTGTGGTATGATCTTTAATCTCATCGTCATCAAAATTCTTATCATTTTGTCAAAAGTATTTCGCGTTTGCTACGATATCTAAGAGCTATAAAAATACGAACAATTTTATGATGGTCGACAGAACGAAAAGACAAAATATTTCTTTTGCATAAGTATGCAAATATATATCTCTTTATTGTGTTCTCATCATCCTTGGACTCTTAACAATCTTACGCGTCTTACAAGTAGTAAAAATAAATTTTGAGCAGTCAATCCTGTGAACGAATAAAATCGAATAAGAGGGAGTAAAATACAAAGTAAATGATAGAAATGAGGGGAGGTTTACGATCAACGCAGAAAATACACGCATGTATACATACGTAAGCCAACACACAAAATGTATTTTCGTATTCGCGAGTGAACTTTTGTCGTAATACTACGCTCTCGAGGATGAAGTCGTGCTTGTACCATACATTTTTGTGAAAAGTGTATCTTTAGGATATGTGTGTGTGTGTTGACGAACACATGCGTCCTTCAATTGTTCACAGTACTTTCTCCTAAAAGTCATATATTAATATTAGAAATATCTACCCTTACGAACTCGTTGTATATTTGCTAAGAAAGAGCATAGATAAGAAACACACTGCCACCTTTGTCCGAGCTTAGGCATTTTTTAGTCAAGTACGTAGCCTCAATAATGTATCTGGCCGGGCAATAAATAAACAGTGAAAATAGATGCCTAGGCGCGACTCGATGATCAGAACAAAAGGGGCACACATGGGATTGTTTAAACGTTTAAGCGAACTATCCTGACCCGCCCCGATCAATAGGCATCTTTCCTTCCCTTTCCATGCTCTGATTTTATTTCAACTCCGCCCTTTCTATGCCTTTTCCTAATATTATTATGGTCCTCACGAGAAGTTTCGAGAATGACAATTGATATAAGAAAAAAGCGATCAATCAGCTAGTCAATCAGTCTATTGTTATGAGTAATACACATTAAATCTGTTACTTACCATAAACTCTACTTTCAATTATATTTCACTTACACTCTACCATACCCACGAATCGGAAAGACTGCTTTCTAGAATTATGAAAATATATCCAAAAGCGAGTAAGTGAGTAACGTTTGAACAATCTTGCTGGAAGGGTTGTTTGGTAAGAAAGAAGAAACAAATAGATGGGTGGATGAATAGATGGAAAGAGAAACTAAGAAAAAAAGAGAGAACGAAGAGAGAGAGAAAGAGAAAAGAGAGAGAGAGAGAGAGAGAGAGAAGAAAGATAAAGAAAAAAGAGAGAAATCACAACCATTTAACCTTATAAATTTCACTTTAGGAATTCAGCACTACATCAATTAGCTATTGGATAAACGAATATATTATCGATTTATCCATGGTTACAGTTAGAAAATATTTTCCTACCAAGCGAATTCGTATTTTGTAAAAAATACCTAATGCTATTTCATGCTATTTCTGTTTGGTTCTGTAAACAATACTCTAAATAAATTACACGACTCGATATAACGTTCAACAGGCTTCGATGGCAAAATTGGGACAGTACGTATGTGCATGTTATTTTATTTCTATCGTATATATGTTTGCCCGTCCACTGTTGCGTCCAAATATTGACAAGCAATTTTTATTTACATGTAAAAATATGTCATCGTTCTGAATTTATTTTGCATTAATTACATATTCGGTTCATAATAATAATAATCATTGCGTATGGTTTTAATTTATTATTGCAGTATCGTTATCTCGAGTAATTTATGTTATTCCGCTAAAATTAATTAATTGCATACACATATTATTGATAATATATCAGTAATAATATTGTTAATAATGAGAAGTTTAATAAAATTAGAATTGTGCTCGAGATCGATATGTTAGATAATCTTATTAATAATGTATTAGAATTTTGATTCGTATAATTTTCAAAACGTAAATATTGCAAGATGAATTTATACACTTCTTAAATAATTAAAATTCTCCGTGCAACATGTTTCAAAAAAATATATGATATTAAATGCAAATTGGATCAATTAAAATAAACTTTCAATAAAGAGTCCGATGATTTCGGAATGTGGAAGAAACAATCGTTGACAAAGATATGAGTACTCTGAACCTGTCGAACTGGCACATTTTGACATAGATAATTCCTTAACAGACACCTGCCGTCATCGAAATAGCTGCAAAAACTCTCTACTACCCTTGTTGCACATGTAGCCTTATATACGTGTATTTTATACGGTCATCAAGTAGAAAAAGTTAGTCGAGTTCAATGCTTTCTTTTCTTATACCTTCCCTATATACAAGCGCACAAAGAATAAATTCTTGGAACCAATATTACATCGAAGATCGGGTAGAAAACTGTTTACTCGCTTAAAATACAATGTGTAAGCATGCATATGAACTAGATCAATGATCTTTCTTGTAACAAATTCAATCGAACTTTTAAATGCACGTTGCTTTAAAACTTATATAGTTATTAAATCGAAATAAAGTGAATTACATATAAACTGAATTATAAATATAAATTTAAAGTTTCTAATCTCTGTAATAAATGTCTGTGTTCTTTCACATATCCGATATACGATATTCAAACGCAAGAAATTTTTCTTAACATATTCGTGAAAGTCAGCCTCCTTCGTTAGTCGATCAGATTCACATGTACAAAAATGCTCTAAAGGTTGAAAGCACGTCTGATGGGACGCACATAACTAGATGTATACATCAAGAAGGGAGAAGAAATCAACGAAAAGAGAGGCGAAGAAAGAGAGAGAGAGAGAGAGAGAGAGAGAGAGAGAGAGGGAGAGAGAGAAAGAGAGAAATAGTTCACGTGAAAATATGGGCATGGCTGATTTTTTTGAAACTAGCGTGCACCTATACGAAGTACTTTCCAAGTGAAATCTAATTTATGGAAATTTATAATGTGCAAGCACTTTGCGGTTTTCTCGCGGAAACGCCTTGACGGAAAAGTACCATGCGCGAAAGGTAGACAGGCAGGAAAAGCCTGATGGAGGAATAAAAAGGGTTGAGAATTCATCGTCCTATTAGCCTTGAAAGAGGAAACGTGAAGAGATAGAAAATATGAGATAGTATGAGAGAGAGAGAGAGAGAGAGAGAGAGAGAGAGAGAGAAGGAAAGAGATTCGTCAGTACGTGCCATGGCATGACTACGAACTCTACCAGGGCATTAAGTTTCCGGTCTACCAAAAAATATTAGCCTCTTGAAGCTTTTAGAACCACATAATCGTCGTCTCTTCCTTGCTTCGTTCGTTATGAATCCGTCATTCTCTATCCATCTATTTTTCTCTCGTCTGTGATTCAATCTATCTATTTTTTTGCGATTATTCAATGGACGAGCATGTAGAAATTTTTAACTGTCTAAAAAGAATTTAATTTCCAGATTAAACTCGATCGTATCATCAGTCATATTTTCAATCTTATTTTGATACAGATCTGATATCAGATCGTTAATATATCATGTAAATATGAATGAATTCGCGACGATACTAGATGTCTTTTTCTACAAAAATTCTTCAATATCACAGATTACTTTATTTATCATTATTTATTTTTATTCATTATTATTAGTCAAAAAAAGGATGATCTTCTTATGTTACGAATAGCCTTTACATTACGAAGTAAAAACTTCCGGACGTCAGTGGCACAATATGTGGCCACTGTGTCATCACAACGAATTCAACTTTGAAGGCTCTGCCGGTTTCCACCACATATGGCGAACCCTGAACATACAACTCTATTCGTATTTACTCGTTCAATGTAAACGCAAAGTTTCTCCATAAATCAAGATTCTATGCGTCTTCTTGAGTTTACAATTGATAGCTCGGGGTATAAAGCATGTATGTATGTTTGTGTGTGTGTGAAAGAAAGAGCTTCTACTTTCTTTGAACTTTCGTCTTGAGCCATTGATAATCGTCTAAACTGTACTCACTATTTCTTTGCCTATCCAATCCGGGAACAGTTGATTTTCTCAAGAGGATATAGAGCTCACCCTTTTGATCAGCAAACATAATCCAATTATTCTTGAAAGCGATTCTCTTTAAAACGTATACTTCATCACTATATAATTTCTTGACCGTTTGCCTCGCAAAGGATCGGATTGATTTATGGAAAAGTATAGAAAAAAATAAGAAAGGAAAGTTTTCAAGTCCTCACATAGCTCTGATTAACATGAACTCCATCGTAAATATTTATGGCCGATCGTTTTAACCTTCAATTTTTGTTTGTAATTTTTTTTTCGCTCTATCAAGTTTTGTCTTTTACGTAGCTAAACACGCTTGAATAAGTCTTATGTACGAGAAGTAATCCCTCGATGGAAGTTTTTTGCACCAACGTCATGTATAAGGGAGGAAATATACATCCACGTAAAAGATCAGATGAGACAAGAAGAGAAGAGAATTTTACGGTAGGCAAAGAACGTGGAGGCGTCACGAGTTTCTTTTACGGACGGAAGGATCGATATAGTTATGCTTCGATTAAAAAAAACTTGTCTGTCATTTCTAGCGAGAGATTATATTAATAAAACTCGATGGCTTTGACGTTACCAGCTAAATACAACAAATCATCATCATGGTTTATGAAACACTAAAGTTTTAACACGCACAATACCCTTTATAAGTCAATTTACGATATTTGAACATCTCTCTTCTTCTTTCTCTCTCTTTCTCTCTCTTATTTATATTAAAGGAGAGTATTAAAAAACCGAAAATTTACCATGCGTGGATATCATTGAATTTTATTCGACTAAATAAATGAAACGGAAAAAGAGAATGATTTATTAGATTCAAATGTTATTCTAATAGAGACAACCTATACCTATTTATTTTTCTTTAAACATCTCTTTATCGTAATGTCCCAATGGCATTGAAACTTCATGAGACGATTACAAAAAAATACAAGTTCCATCCCTCCTGCTAACGGGCGAAAAACTTTTATCTTTCGAGTCAGAAGCTGGCTACTTGCCTACTCTGATAATGCGGGAAAAAAAGTTCCTACTATTCGACATCGTTAGATCTCGCGAGTTGTACGGTTTTTGTTTTTAAATATGGAGTCATGACTAGTGAACGTAAATAGCGAGGGAATAGATTGATTGGCAATAAGAATCGTATGGCCCGTGACATAGAAGTTGCCCATCTCTGCTTTGAGTTTTCATCGTAAATGCCGGCGTTTACAGCGCACTGTTCCTCGGTTACCTTTACATTCCAAGTCGAAAAGAAGCATACTATTGCGACCTCCGCCCATGTACATTCTTTTCCTCCTTTCCTTCTTCTATTGCTTCGTCTTCTCTGTTATACCCTTTCTCTTTTCTTCACCCTGAGCGGAGAAGTGAAGCAGCTTGTCCTTTGTCTCGACGATATCATCCGAATCGACTCTCGTTTTTCCAATATCCACTTCTTGGACTTTTCTCTTTCTCTCCTCTACGAAATGCTCCCCTTCCTCTTGGACCCCCTTGTCTTAGCGAGTTTTCATCTCCGGCTCGTCTTCTCGAGCAGGCCTATTCGCTTCTGTGTACTATCTCAGTCTTTCAACCTTTTTCCTCTGACCGATCAACATTTTATCCATCGTTACGAGTTCTCCTTCAAATCATTGATTCCTTTCTCGTTTTGTCGCTCTTCGTCTCTGAATAGAATTTTATTCTCTCATCTCTCTTCCTTTCTTGTATCTATAAGATCGCATTCTTTTATTTCTTCCTCGTGGTCTCACCGAATTGAGATTCTTCACCTCGCCCTCTTATCTTTATTCTTTACCGATATATACGTCGTCGATCGCGAATCGTATCTTTTTTACTCCTCTTCCACTCTCTTAGCATCGATAGTAAATGCATCGGAGGAATATAAGGCAGATTTTAAAGGGGATACGAGGAACAGCTTAATTTCCGATTGATCCGACCTAAGTGTTGAGATTCCACATTCTCCTCCTCCCCTCCCTACTCTTGAGATTTATTCGATATCGAATTGAGGTAGGTATTGTGATTATAATCGATCCACTATTGTTTCTGACTTTATTGACTTTCCGATTTAATAACAAGTCGTGTATAAAATTGGTTATACACTTGATAAAATTGGAAGTATTTCATACGTGCTAACTTTTCGACGAGTAAAATATTTTATATATTCCTCGACGATACTCGAAGAGATTCGAAAATTTTTCAATTGTTTTCCACCGTTCAATGAAAGTACCATCATAAATACCGAGATATATGACAAATACAGGAGATGCATATACGAGAAGGAGCTATTTATCGCGTGGTTCCTTTTGTTTTGGAAAAGCTTCTTTACCATCTTAAGTGTGGAACGAAATGTTCGCGTTCTGAAAATCGAGAAAAACACTAGAAAGAGAGCGAGAAAGTGAAAAAGAGAAAGAAGAAATAAACAGATGGACAAGCAGAAAATCAAGAAAAAGAGAGAAGGAAATGGAAAGAGAGGAAGTAAAAGATGTTTTAAATTATGATGACATGGTAAAGACAATAATGAATCCTTTAGCACATTTTTTCTGATCTCTCATAGGAAAAAGCGATCTTGCCGAATAAAATAAATTCTGTATTAAGTTGAGTCAACTAATTAGAAAGACGAATAAAGCAATATAGATTTCTGTCGGTTAATCGATCCATCACGACCCTTTACGTATCTCCTCCTTATAATTGCCGAAAATGTAGTCTGGACCACTGACCGTAAGATTTTAAACTAAAAGATGTAATTAAGTGAGGATATCCGATACAAAGTTTCTTGAAAATCTACCTCTGTCTTTTTTTTCTTCTTTCTTTCTCTTCTTTTCATTATATCCTTTCTCATATGATTCTTCGTGAGCTTTAAAGCTATCTTCTATCCTTCGAATGATTGTAACAAATCGTAAAGTAATATCGTGTAAAACCTCGAACGGGACTTCTTTTGTGTGCGATCCAAATGAGCTTTTAGCATTAGCGCTCGAGTTTCTTTTTCTCTCTTCATACCGATAGCATGGCGGCGATAGTCTCGACGCCTTCAACGAGTCCTTGACGTGGCTCCGCGCTAAATTCCTCTCCTTCCTTCCAGTCGCTAGAATAAAGTTTGAAACAATTAGGAATGGAATCGATAGCTTCTGCGCGAATCGGCGTTGGGGATTTAATGCGATTTTTTCTTTCTTTTCTCTCCGATATTATACTACCAATCGGAGCGTATAAATGATACGACGCAACAATATTGATGAGCATTGTAAATTTTGATAAAAGTTTTTTAAACGCTTCGAAAAGCTATTTCTCTTTTCTCGTCGATCGATTATTATTTATCATTAAATATACCTATTTCTATCTTATTCTCTCTTAAGCTCTCTTTATAGAAGTCATCATATCGGAATATAACAGCTGCCTCCGCGTATCCTTGCCGATGCTATTGTTATATTATTTATTTACATTAGAAGAACAAAAGCTCAAGTTTGAGCAGGTAACAGTGAGACGTGCATCAAATGACGCTGTTATAATCGTCTTTTTTATAGTATTGTTTTTTATAGTAAAGCTTGTCCACGATGCTTTTTGTTCACATGATCGATGTCCGAACGAATTCGGTAGGATATTATGCAGTGGAACAATGTAATCTACAAAAAAAGTTTCGCAAAGCTTTGCCAACGAGTGACCACAATTTTAACGAGAGGAAACAAAAGCTTTACGTTTTATTACATTTTACTATTTTTCCAGTTTACGTTCTTTTCTTTGTTTCATTAGTAAATTTCAGAATAAAATAACAAGTCTTCGAAGAGTCTCTTATGAAAAGTATCGTTTTGTAACGACCGAGGTAGTAACCTCTGTCATGAAAAAGGATTATGTTACGCACTTAGCCGATAACTTTGCGTGGCTTTGTCATTCGGCGGTTAAAAGAATAGTTATGTATTTTTTCCATATAGGCATTTTCGTGAGAACAATGAATATTTAAGAAACAATTGGTTGATCCGGTGACAATATTACGGCCGTTTGTATCGTGCGTCCTTGATTGTAATTTCACAGTTTTTAGTTCGTGTACCTACGAAAAGTCACAATGCAGTATCTGCATTGTCACCCATATGTTACCGTACTCACACAGTATTCTTTTTGTTTTTTTCTCGTTCAGCCATTCGAAAATTCGCATATTTGGTGAGCCGTGTTATCAGCGATTTAACGTTTGCGTCTAATGCTGGAACAGCCCAAAGTTACATTCAACGAACGTTCAACTTCGTTTGCAATTTATTTCTCTCTGTTCCTCTTTTTGTATCTCTTTCTATCTCAATTCGTTCGTCGATAATCTTTGTCGTTTTGTTTAATCCGGGCAATAGTTTCGCACCGAATAAGTTTAGATCGCAAAAGCGAGTTTCAAGCATATCAACTTAAACATCGCGTACATGAAAACCAAATATAAACTTCTAATTCGATGCACAGGCAATCTTCCATACAAGATTTATATACACTTATCTATTAGGTTGTTCGGAAAGTAATTTCGTTTTTTTCCCAAAAAGGCATTATTTGCATTTTTTAGCAAGTAATTTCATTCTAAACCATATTGTTATTATATATTTTGATAATTAATATTTGAAGGCGTATTTGTAAACAATTTTTTTTTTATTTTGTACAATTGTTTTTTCTTTGGAGTCCTATTAAATATGGAAAATCAAAAGCAGCATTTTCGGCATATTTTGCTATTTTATTACCGAAAAGGTAAAAATGCTGTTCAATCAAGGAAAAAGTTATGTGACATGTATGTAGAAGATGTCTTAAAAGAAAGCCAGTGCCAAAACTGGTTTGTAAAATTTCGTTCCGATAATTTTGATATTGAAGATGCATCATATTCTGGAAAGACCAATTGAAGTTGATAAAGACGAAATAAAGGTACTGATTAAAGCAAACTGTCGAATAACAACACGAGAAATCGCTACGAAATTAAATTTGTCAAATTCTTTCATTTATGATCACATGAAACGACTTTGTTTCGTTTCAAAGCCCGATATATAGGTTCCACATATTCTTAAAGAAATATTTGCTCTGTCGCATTAACATCTGTGATTTGCATCTCAAGCGTCAAGAAAATGGTTCATTTCTAAAGCAAATCATAACTGGCGACGAGAAATGTATTGTCTACAACAATGTTGAACGCAAACGATCATGGAGCAGAAGCACTTCAAAAGCCGATATTCATCATAAAAAAGTGATGCTTTCTGTTTGGTAGAATTTTAAGGGACCTTTTTTTTTTAACTTCTATCTGATAATTTCACAATTGATTCGAAAGTGTATTGCCACCAACTGGAAAAATTGAGTGATTCCATCAAACAGAAAAGGCCAGAATTGATTAACAGAAAAGGTGTAGCGTTTCACCACGATAATGCCTGACCGCACTCAAGTTTGGAAACCCGTTAGAAGTTATTAAAGCTAGAATGGGATATGCTACTACACACACCATATTTGTCAGGTCTGGCACCCTTGGAATATTACTGGTTTCGGTCTTTACAAAATTTCTTAAACGGGAGAACATTCACTTTAAATGAGTATGTCAAAAATCACTTGGATTAGTTTTTTGAAGATAAAGATTAGAAGTTTTATAAGCGTAGGATTATGTTACTATCAGAAAAATAGCAAAAGCGATATAGTTAGGTATCGATTTTAGAAAAATTCATGTAAAAGGTTAAATAACTTCATAAAATATAGATAATTTTTTCATTTTTTATACTGTAGTTGGCGTAGCGCTGCGAACTTCATAATGCGTGATACGATATTCGCTGAATTTCATGTTTGTAAAATCATAAAGATCTACCCTTAATAGATCCAAAGAATTAAAAAGATTCACCCTTGGACAGAACACATGAATATATGTGTGTTATCATTAAGTTCTTATAGATAGAGTCAGAATTCCTTAAATTCGGCAAATGATATATAAGCAGTATCTTACAGTAATATTTTAATATATAACTTCAAAACTGTAACTACGCTGATACTATTGTATTTATCAGCAATAATTGTAAAATAATGATAAATGGAGGGGAAAGGAAAAAATGAGACGCTGACCGCACGTATTATCAGTCAACTTCAGTCAGGTTACGATGGATGTTTCCAATATACACACGTAATAGGACAATATTCCTAGTTCGATAGATAAAAAGTCAAAAACATCACGGTATAGACGATATATATTCTTTCTGTCTAGCAGAATACTTGATTCGTTATATACATGCGCAACAGTTTTCTCGATAGGAGAGATAGGATGGTAACTCACATATTGAAACTATTTTACTATTATTTTCTCAAAGACTAGCCCTTTTCTTATTTAATATATTTGTTGATCATAGAATAACATTTGTGAATGAATGCAATTTATAACTTCATTTATATGTTGTGTCTATAATGGTTATATAATTCAATTTTTAGTCTAGAATAGAAAGAATGGTGACTTTCACAATACGCAATAAAGGTTAAAAATAAGTTATTTTATTATTACATATCGTTATCTTCGTTTGCTCGGTAAAGAGGAGTAGGAGCATAAGAAATTTTTTCTACAATTTTTCGTAGCTTCCCTTTTTTCTACATCTGTCCTCGCCTGGAGTACCTTCTGCTTGAGGACATAACTCTACACGATTAAGAAAATCCTTCCTATGCAATTCTTAATGTAGCGATGCATGTTTAGGATGAAAACGATAACGATAAAGAAGGAAGACTTTGGATTGAGATATATTACGATCATATGGAACATAACTAGAACAAATTTTGCAGATTGTTTGTCACTGCAGCTAAAACAGTACGTTAATTTGTGTTATTTGTTTTGATTTTTAAAATTTTTTCGGGGATATACTGAAAGATCAAATTGGGAAAAGGTTCAAATGGGGAAAAAAAATATTTGTTTTGATACTTGTCCAATTCGTCTCAATATTCTCTAATAGATAAGCGTAAAAAATACGTTATAGATTTATCTATGCAAAATTGAAGGTGACCTTGAAAATTTGGACAAAAATTAACAAAAAATTTATTAGAATCATCTTAAAGCTTTTCTTAAAACATATTATACCAGACGAACAATTTTCAATCGATACACTAACAACAGAATAATCTAAGCTAATCATGTTTCGTGGTTCATCCGATATAATATGCTTAAGACGCATGTCTGATATACGATCATCTTGGTTTTAGTAGTAAGACGTTTGTTGTCCCATACTCTTGTACTGAGCTTCCCGAACATGATCGCCTCCCCACCAATATGAATATCGATCTCCTTATCAAGTGAAAGATTACTCGACACTATCGATTTTAGATAACAAAACTTACTGACCACTTCTAAAGATATGTCATTCAGTAGTATAGCTGGTCTTTGCGCCAATAGTATTGTCTTCTTGGCATTGATAAGCATGGTAAACAAAACACATGTATAGACGAACTTGTCCATTAAGTACTGGAGTTCTTGAGTATGGAACTCGTAATGAAAGCTATGTCGACGGTAAAGAGAAGGCTGTCAACAAATAGGTCTTCACGATTTCGCTTGGATCCGAGGAGGGAGATGTTATACAGTTTTTCGTCTGCTCTTAAATATAATATCCTGTTGGTTGACGCCGAAGGCTATTTTTAAGTATTCGCCAAGATGCAGCCTTACCTTCTTTGCGCTTATCAACGACTTTGTTGACAAATCGACTTTGTACTCAGATATATTGCCGTCAAAGACAACAGCTCTTTTCATACCCTAGAAAAAAGATTTAACGATACTTAAGAGTTTTGGTGGACACCCTTTGTGTGAACGCACTTAAATTTTATTATTTTTGGATGGGTCCCATCACTGTTGGAACTGCTTGACAGCTATGTGATACTTTTCTAGGATGGTACTCCTCTAGCTGAATCATCAAACTCGCACCAGTTCGCTAGTTTAGAAATCTTATCCACAGCTTCTGGCTTCATATCACCTAGATTCGAGTAGAAATGGGAATAATGTTTTATTAATCGATTTGGTAGCAGCTGTCAGTGTTGATCGATTCGGTCGCTTTATTAAAAGGGTTGTCTTGTTGAGAACAAGACTGAAAACCTAATTTATTATATTTTTATATTTGAATACATGCCGCTAATATCACCCGTGTCTGCATACGATTGAATACCACGACATAGTTGGAACTAGTATGCGTTAGCATAATGCCACATGTTTAAGCGTTGATTTAGTTCTGCTTACACGTTAGTTTTACACGTATCTTAGGACAAGAGTTGACATGGAAATTTATGGCAGCATGGCAGTTTTGAGTCAAGAAATGATTGTAAAAGTTCTAAGTTTCTAGCCAACCAATTTTAACCTTGCCAGTTGTGTCTATTAGAAATTTTTAAATTCTTTCCCATTCTTTGTGTATGAACACATACGTATGCCAAGAAGCAGTCCCGTTGCATGCCATCTCAGCAAAAAAATCAACCATTTTATGATTCCTGGTCAATTAAAGATCAATTTTTTTTTACCAATGTATATTTGAAGGAGTACATCCTTTTACGAATTATAAAAACACGTGAAACTACCAATGAATGATTGGTGTCATATTTGATGCTTTTAAAAGAATGTGTATGGAGGGTTTCACTGAGATTTTTTTCTGGTTAAAACAAGGTCTAGTTGGTGGCAGTGTACAGAACGTAGATGCATCCAAAATACTTTACAAGATAACTTGTCTTTTAGGTATGTATTAGTAATGTACGGAAGCTGCTTGAAACACAACACAAATAAATGTTAGCTGTTTTCGTCTAGTTTCCCAATGCCGAGTTTACCAAGACAGTCCAGCCACGTAGAAATTCTCTAGCCAACTCGAACGTTAAAGTCGCCCAAGATGTCTAGGACAGGATCCGCTCGTCAATCCTACTCATCTGTTGCAGAAAGGCGTTTACTTGCAGGCACACATGATAAGAACTGTTAGTTAAACAAAGTTCATTATTAATAAAGCATGTATAAATTTCACATACGCAGAATCTCAACTGCGCGTATAATGAACGATGATTATTTTGATGAAAGTAATTATTTTCGTCGAGTATAATTAACGTACACAGACGCTTCTTTGCTCGAGTCTTTTTTTTAAGTAAAAGGTTGGAAGGGATAAGATGAAAAAAAGAGGCATTAATGTATCGCTTAATTTAATTACTACTAATTCTACATAGAAAGAGAGAGAATTGTTGCTATATATCACCCTCATACCCATAATCTAACGGTTTATCAAGGGACTGTGAATGTATTCAGGCGTTATTGACCCCATTATATTTTACATACGGTGTCACCAAAGCAAATTAATACGCAGCGAGTATATATCTGTAGCTCATAGTGCACTTGCCAAAACCATGATTTTATGGTATCTCTAATATACACAGAGCCGAGCTCTGTACCGATCATTTTCGACGAATTCCGTGCCTCGCTATGGGCTAATAACTTTCAGATATTATTAGTTTCAATTGGTTTGTTGGTACGAAGAGAAACATACATAGAAAGAGGAAAACGATGAAAGATTTTTGCATGTTCAAAAGTATCGAATAAACAATAATAGAGTGACATAGGGAGATAGGCAAAGAGAGAGAGAGAGAGAGAGAGAAAGAGAGAGAGAGAGAGAGAGAGAGAGAGAGAGAGAGAGAGAGAAAGACATACACAGAGACGAGTGATTTTGGTCAAAGCAATTGCATATTACGCAGAGGTTTGATTTCACATAACCACTCTGCAGTTACAACGAAGGAGTTGATTAATCATTGGTTTGATGATCCAGTAATTAATCCCTTGTGGTCTAATTTAGTTCTGGTATATACGTCCATTAGGTTTGCGGTCGATAGTCGCACGTAAGCGAGTACTTTTACTAAAATGATACTAACTGAAGTCATCTTTTTTCCTGTTATAGTTATAGTAACCATTAGAAGAAAACGTGAGAACGAGGAAAACGATTTGAATTTTAAACGAGCCTTCAAGAATCACTGGCGTAGATTTTCTATGTAAACTACGACCATCAGATTCACAGTTTTCTATCTTTTTAATAGTCTAATAATAAAGTATGCAGTATTTTCTCTAAAACACAATTCAACATCGAAGTGTTCCTTCTTCTTAAGTTAATTAACGAAGATCATTGGGAGAAACTTCGAAAATTATTAATAAGAAATGAAAAACAATTTTCTTTTTCGTCGATAAAAAAAGTTCAGCTGTCTTGTTTCTCATAACACAGAATAACGAATACAATGGAATCGTTTTCAAATCAGTGACACATAGTGTAACTCGTGGCCTCTGAACCAATGAATTGGTTCGTTCGATTCGCCAATAGTAGTCAACGCTAAAGTAATTATATAAATATCGACGAACAGCTCGCACGTCGAGAAGAATCGTCCTTCGTTTTATATTGAATTATCTAATTGCATTCAGCAATTAAATTGTTCCACTTTATCATGAAATCTTTATTGTGTCAGTTTCTACATGAATAATAGCACGATTTCTCGAAAGAAAATGAGTTGAATTTATCATCTCTTTTTCTCCTCTTTTTCAATATTATTTTAAAATACCTATTATCGATTTAAAGTTAAGCACACTTTGAAAGATTTTTCGCCGTATCGATCTTTTATCATTTCCTATTGCTATTAAAAAAATAACGATGAAAAAATACAAATGTACGCTTGTACCACATCGTGGTTTAATTTTTTCTATATTTTTTTTTTTTTCACGGACTTGTCAAAGGCTCCGTGCTTGTCAAATAACGTGTAAAAATCCAAATAAAACCAATAAATTTTTCTTCTTTTTGTGTGTACAAAGCATTTTCATTAACGCCTATATTTTTTATCCACTTTCTTTCATCATCTTTTCCTAACTCTTTTAATTACTTTTCAAAAGAAATTTTAAAAAATTAATCTGAATTTTACATTAATCTTTACAATTTTTAAGAAAGTTCTTTTAAATTCTAAAAAAAAACTATCGAATAAAATCTGCAGGATTGACTGCCAGTCATCGATGATCTTATGGTATTTGATATTTGTTTAAGTATAAATAATTAATTTGCACTATATTTAATAAAAAAAAAAATGTGTATGTTAACTTATATGATATGAATCTTGCAGATGAGAGAAAAGATTCGGATAAATTTTAGAGGTATGCAAAAGGAATGAAATAGATTCGAACATTAAAAAAGCGCATGATAGAGAGAGAGAGAGAGAGAGAGAGAGAGAGAGAAGGAGTGAGAGAAAGAGAAGATAGAGAAAAGGGGATGACGACAAGACGGGGCGGTGTGTCGAGGAGTACAGACCGGAGGCGCCGTTTAATTTTTAGTAGTTTGATCGAGAAATAGGTCAGTCGTGAGAAATTGCATAGGGATCGTGCGATAGACGGATATGCGCAAATACAAACGAGTAGTGGTCGTTTCTCACATGAGCGAGAGCGAGAGCCAGCTGTATTACACCAGCCGCGGCATAATACGCGTTTTGCTTTGTAATCGTGACCAATACACACACTCAACGTGAATAATTATGTGCTCACGCTTTATTCAATTATGCTTGTTACACTCTCATCGATAAATACATGATGGACCTAATCAGACCGTATAGAAACACGACAGCAAACGTTATAATTAGGCGATCTCTCTTCTCTCGTCGGCTCTCTCTCTCTCTCTCTCTTTCTCTGTCTTTATCTTTCTGTCTCCTTTTCTTCATTCGATGTTATTGATATTGGTGTGAATCTAAGAAAAACTGAATGTGCTTTCTTCAAAATTTCGCAAGGCAAGATTAAGCGGGCTTCTCTCGAAAAGTTTGCATTCAAGATTGCGAAAGAACTGGACTCAAGTAGATTCAAGTGAAAAAAGGCTATGAAAAATTTTCCCATGGAAATTAAGGAATTTTATGCTTTCTATTATATAAGAGAGGAGGTTGCTTCTTGTTTATACAATGCAAGAAAGACTTTCTGTGATAATAAAGGATCCTCCAATATATAACTCAAACGAAATGTTAGAAAATTTTATCGAAAATGTCAAACAAGAAAAACAAAAGTAGACTAAAAGGAAGGAAGATGTTTCATAGTGGAGGACGTTCGAATATAGCTTCGTTCGATGAATAAAAGAGAGAGAAATAAGAAAAAAAGAGGATGGAAAATAAAAAAAAGAAAGAAGGAAAAAATCTTTCTTTCTTTCTTTCTTTCTCGTTAATCTTTGAAAAACGACGCATTTTCCGGCCATGATTTATCGTCACTTCCCTCCTTTCTTTTTCTCTTTTGTAAATAGCAATAAGATATTTCGTTCTCTTCGTCTCTCCGCTCTCCTTTTCTCGTCAGTTCTCTAAGCGTCTCTCACGAGCGAGACTTTTATCTTCTTTTACTTTTTTGTTAAGTTCAACGATCGACAGGAATATTCGTACCTTCTTCGAGATCTCTTTATTCTTCTCTTCAGGTGTTTGCTTGCTCCACATCTTTTCTCCGATCGAAAAACTCTCGGCATCGTATACATTTGTATATGTGTATCTGTGTCTTCTCGTTCATTTATTCGCCCCCACAAAACGAACAGTAAAAACTGAAAAGAGACGAGAAGGGACAAAAATAGTCCAGCCCTCTGCCGAGCGCGAGCGAGACAGAAGAACCAAGAGAGAGGGAAAGTGAGAGAGATATGGAGAAGGACGATGAAGCTGGAGCACACAAGTGAAACGACAATGGAAACGGCGTATATAGCGATAGGGCGAGATTCAATTATGCACTTGCATGCACTCTAGCTTCCGCTTGCTCGGATAGTCAATTCGTTGCAGCTCGAACTCGAAGATTAAATCGATCGAAGTTGAAAAAATCAGTGTGCAACGAGAGGACCGCAGATTCCCTCTCTCTCTCTCTCTCTCTCTCTCTCTCTTTCTCTCTTTTTCTCTGTTTCTCTTTTTCTCTCGAAATTCGACGTTTAATTCGACTCAGTCTCGCTTTTAGATAGCAATTGGAGAACAGAGGGCGAAAGGTGGTCGTTTGTAAGTCCGAAAGAAAAAGCATTCGAGTTAAGTGGCCTGTATGCGAAAATGCATGAGTGTATGCATTTACGTTAGCTTACTATATATATGCATTTAAATTTAATTCGTTTCTCTCTCTCTCTCTTTCTCTTTCTCCGTTATAGAATTTTCTACTTTTTCTACATTACATTTCCACGGCATCGTTCGTGAATTTTGTGCTGTCGTAATGGCCGCTACAGGAGGAAAATAAGAGATAGAAAGAGATATATTTGTTGATGAAAACGTTCGTCGTAAATAACGAACTAAACTCGCATGGCTATACGTCTTTCTTTCTCTTGTCTCTCTGTTTCTCTTCCTCGCGACTATTCTCTACCTTCGAAATACTTTAATCTTGAGATAATAGTGATTGTATGTATGTAAGTATATATATATATATATATATATATATATATATATATATATATATTCCAGGTACAATTTAATTAAATAACAATTAAACTGTTAGTACTTTCATAAAAAAGTTATTCGCAATTATTATCTCCGTCTTTTTCTCTATCCTTTTCTTTTTTTTTTTTTTTTTGAAGGAATATCCAAAATCGAATTTAAGTAGATGTCGAAAACATTGAACAAGAGAGGTATCGTGGATGTCGCTTTTTCCATAAATAAATTTTCCTCCGAGATCGGATAAATCTTGTCTCGATATACGTGTTCGATTGTTCCTCGAGAAGTCAGCGCCAGGCAACCAACGGCATCCGAGAGCACGCAAAGTACCTAAAAATCTATGTCAGTTCACGTCCATAATATATATATATATATATATATATATATATATATATATATATATATATATATATACACGTATACATCGAATATGTTAAGAAACAGGTCGAACAACGAAAATAGTTCTTGGCGATTTAGGTTACGTTTGTGTCGCAGAGACTGAAAAAGAGTATGGTACGGTATAATAGCTACATCTTACAGCGTACAATATATTTTTGTTTAAATTGAAAGAAGAAAAAGAAAGAGGAATAGACAAAGAAAGAACGATTAGAAGAAAACTCATCTTCCGTCGGGAGTAAGGTTTTTCTGTAATCTTCGGCGCGAAACACAGGAGAAAGTCTAACCATGCGATTTAGGAAGGAGGATGAAGATTATACGATGTTACAGACTCTTCTTCTATCATCGACCTTTTCCTTCAGCGACGCCGTCTTTTTTTTGCGCGCATCCATATTTCATGCTCTTTGTGAACACGAAATCTCTAAGTACCTATGTACATATATTTCTCTACCTATATCTGCAATGTCCTCTTAGGACTCTCTTTCTCTTGGAAAATTATTCTTTTTTATCTACAACGCATTCGTCTCGATAGTGAAAAGAACTTCGTCGCCTTCTTCTCTCTCTCTCTCTCTCTCTCTCTTTCTATCGTCGTCTACGCAAACCAGAAATGAAGCATGAAATAAAAAAGAGGGGAAAAGCAAAAGAAAATTTACATCACTTTACATAAAATACCGTCTCCGCTTGCTATCATTCATCCATTTTCATTAGTCCGTCTCGTAAGAAAAATGCTTGCTTCGTTCCCCCTTCTATTCGCTCGCTTTTGGAATAAAAAACGAAAAAAGAAATATAAAAAGGAGATTGAGAAGAACATAGAAAAATAAAAAAAGAATTTAGAAATATATTGCATTCCATGAAGTAACATTTGATGACGTTTCCGTCCTTTTGTAATACTCATTACGTACGATAAATTACATCTTCGGTAATTTAATATAACAATTATTACTTTTTTCAGCGTGCTTCATCGCGTATATTAAATCTTTATTCAATATCAAAGAAATTTTTAAATCAACGACGATTCCTTTCCACCTTAAGTTATAATCTTGTAAGAATCAATCCAATTATTTCGCTCATCCCATCGGTCGTTTCATTTTCTTTCACAAGTGCGATTATGCAAAGCGCTGAACAACTCTTTGAGAAGATTTACGTGCGAATCTTGGCAGAAGGCGAGTAGCCTTTTTGCAAAAAAAGTTACTCTTCTAAATTTTCCATGCTTTCTATTTCAATCTCTCTCTATCTTCCTCTTCTTCATTCCTTTTCCTCTTTCTAATTTTTTTTCTTCACTTTTCTTTCCAGTTGACTCTCCGTTGCAAACATCACATTCAGATAATTGTGGTGGTTCTCATTTGGGATGGTCCGGTACGATAATAAACTTTCCTTAGATGCAAAAGACGTAACGAAAGTCAACCGCGCGTATATAATCATATCTTAACTTTGAATCAGAATGACGCTGTTCCTTTCTTTTTTCTTTCTTTCCGAGCGAGCAAAGAAAATTTTACGTAACCGAATAAATTTGCGATGCGATTTCGAGACTGCAATCTGGAAAAGGGATTTAAGATGAAACGGGCCACAGAGAAAGAGAAAGAGAGAGAGAGAGAGAGAGAGAGGGAGAGAGAAAAAATATGAGGGGCACGGAGGGAAGGAAAATATAAGATTTCCTTTACGCGAGCAAGAAGGGAGATGGAAATTTGATTAGATGCAAAATATTTTATACGTGAACGAACGAACCCTGAAAATGAAGATAGGAGAAGAGTAGTAGCGAGATTCTTACCGTTATCGTTTAAGAAATGAAGTCGACAGGTCGCCGCGATAAGGGTAGAAAATATCTTACGTAAAATTCGCTATGGTCGAAACGAAAAGTTAAGCGTACGCCAAACCGAAGAGCAACAAAGCACAAAAGATAAAAAGAAAACAGAAGGGTGAGCGTTTTCGTGCATAGAATGGATTTTAAACCGTAAAGAAAAATGTCGCTTAAAAAAAACCAAGAACGATAGCAGTCACGCGATAGGGTTTAACAGATTCGAGAAAAAAGACGGTTTGTAATTGGCGTGTAAGAAGGAAAGAGAAGAAAAGTTTCTTCCCAAATCTTCAACCGCGTTCAATGGCGTCGATAACTTTCATTAGTTAAGTCTATTCTCTAAGAAAAAAAAGAGGCTCTATGAATTGTCGATCTTGATCGATGAGCGAAAAAAAGGCAAAGATCCTTTCTTTGTTGTGAAAATTCGATTTATATCATCCTTGTTTATTGTACCGCTTAAGGCTTTGATAAAAAAGAAAAAGAAGAAGCTATGTGACCTTGGTAAATATTCTAAATCCACTCACTCGACCGACGTTCCACTTTGTTATCGGTTTACTTAACGGAACAATTAACTGTTCGGTGAAGCCTACGGCGTCGATAACATTGATGGCATCAGATGAAGCGTCGTCGCTGACATACGTCAATTATAAATCATTCGATGAATAAAAAAATTCTACTACAAGTGAAATGGTCGATAATGAAATTCGACCAAGGTGGATAATACTAACGACAGTTTAATCGGCAGCTATCGTTCGATCTCCAAATCGGCAAACAATGCAAGCTTGTCACAATTATCGACAAAAATAAAAAGTTAGAGAAGAGAGAGAGAATATAAAGAGCTTTGCTATATCTAGATTTTTGTTTAGAAAACAATGATCGAAGACTTTTAGTTAGATATAATAAACTTATTGGTGTATGTAAATTTTCATCGATGATCATAATGCATAACGATAGATCCGTTTTATTGATATCAGGCATGTTTATTCTTTTCGCATTTAGGATAATTATAAGTGAACAATCCTGTTACAATTTTTTCGTGGACCCTCTTCTTTCCGACTGCATTTTAATTTCGAAGAATCATCACGAGCGTGGAGAGAATTGATTTTCTCGAAAGAGTCTACAATAGATATTTTCTTTTCAGAAACTATCTATCGAAAGATTTCCACTTAAACGAGGTAAATATGCTTAAAAAATAGTATCGAAGTATGGTCGAACGAAGACGAGAACGTCCGATGAAGCGTGAAAGCTTTTGAGTGCTCATGACGTAATCTTAATGAGTTTACGAAAAAAATGAGTTTACGAAATGAGTTATGTTAGATAATACATAAAAAACTAAAGGGATAAATTAAATTATAATGAATTTTTTATTGTTAGAAAGTAATCAAATGGTTTTTTTTTAGACGACAAGTTGATTGTCCTAGTTTTTCAACGAACCGATGGAAAAAAACGTGAAAGCGCAGAAGGAACAAAAAATGCAGATGTTTTATACATATATGCACTCCCATGCGTGATAACTTCGAAACGATAGAAAAGCTTCGTGTTAGCTTTTGGAATAAGTTTTAATTACATTTTGTTTCTATTCTATTAGGTAATGTAAATTATCTTTTGGTAACTTTCACGTTGATAACTTCTTTTCTATTTTCTTCTTTTCGCCTCTTCTATTAGCTTGTCCCTCTCTCTCTCTCTCTCTCTCTCTCTCTCTCTCTCTCTCTCTCTCTCTCTCTTTCTCTTTCTCTCTCTCTTTCTTCCTTTCTGTTTCAAATCCAGAAATACCATCCTCCTCGTACAACGCAGGAATTACAAACGTTATTACGTTATTTCAGACTAGCAAGGTCGTCGTGCAATTACAAGAGTGGGCGCGAAAAGACGAAGAGACGAGAAAACGAGGAGAACTATCGCGTAAGAGCACTTTGTCACCGTAAATGCAATAAATATACCGATGATGCAATGAATTCGCGACCTCGCGAATTTCATGAGGTTTTACATTTTAACCGGTTTCCCGAAAACATTTGAGCATTTACTGGCATTTAATCTCATAGAATTATATTGGATTAGAAATGGAAAGATTTTTGTGGAACAAAGACTAATTGGATTAATAAATTATTAAAATAATGAGATCTATCTTTGACTTTACGTTTCTTGACTTACTTTATCAATCTTGACTTCGTTAAATTTTTCAAATTCACTCAGAAATTTATGAAGTTATAATTGATATTTTTATACTGTATTGGGAAAATTAATTTTAAAAGAAGAGAGAAAAGAAGAAAAAGATAAAAGAGAATAAAGCAAACACAAACGAGTACACAGAACGAATGAAGTGTGACAACTGGGCCGGTTCGTCTAATTTAATTTTAATTTACCGCACTATACCATCGTCGGTTAAACAAAGAAAAAGTCGAGAAAACGGTCCTGCATAAATTCTTAGAACCAAACAGAATGATCAACTGTAATTTGCATGAATTTTTCACTGGACCTTTTATTTCTTGTCGTCTTCGTAACATGAGTAATTTTATAAAGTATTAAAAATAAATAAAAATAACACGAATTCCTGTATCGATAACGGATATTATTAAACGACATTAATTGGAACATTTCGAAATTTTGGTCTTTACGCTGCAAAAAATGGTAGACTACTAGCGTGATAGGAAGGTACAAAGATGAGTAGTGAAAACAAATAAAAAAGTAACTATCTACACGGGAAATTTGAAACAAATGAGAGTGTGAAAACTCTCACGGCGCTATAAATCAATTTACTTTGTTCCACCCATCTCTGTTTGTCTACGTCGCCTTGATCTTTCCTTTTATCTCTTACGAAGAAACGATCGAATTATAATAATCTGACCATCGATCTGCGTTTCGTATCTCCTTTTTTTTTATTCTCTCATACGCATTCGCATCTCTTTTTTTTCTTTTCTTATTTTTATTATTTTCCTCGCTTTAATCTCATATCATCCTTCTTCTTCCTTTCCCTTACATTTTCTGTTTCATTAATATACGTTATTTTGAAATCATTAAATTACGCCGATACCACTAACCAACTAAACATTACACATCTAAAAAAGTAAGTATCTTGTTTAAAAGATTTATTATGAATTTTCACGATACTACGATTGTGTGGTAACCATTTTCCGAGTCAAAAGATTGCTTTTCACGAATTTCGACACAAAATGTAGTCCATTATGTACTGGAAGATTCCACGAATATCGAAGAGATCTAACAGAGATATGCTAACGATTTTAATATTAGTTAGAATATCTGCGAGCCATTTTAATATTACTACTGAAATATCCTCAAAACATTTTTAAATTCCAAATATATTTTTTCAGGAAACAAGTAATGTTAAAATTTTCAACATTTTATAATAGTAAATAAAAAAGACTGGTATCTTTTACTAAAAATTTTAACATTACTTATCGGCAAACCTCCAATAGTAACTATACTATTATATTATAATATTATAAATAAACAATATATTATATTACATTATAAAAGTGTATTAACCCTACAAAGCTCTAATCGGAGCTTCGTGTTACCAAATGTGTACCTACATATATTTAAAAAATTTATCCTAGAAATTTAACTCTCAGTTTAATTTTTAAAATCAATTTGATTTCAGTTCTATTTTGTCGTACTTTTTTGTAATTAAAAAGAGAAAAATAGATCAAATGCGGATTGTCGATATACTGTTTTTCATATTAGCCACAAATTTTATCATAAAAATTGGCTTATCAAGATTAACCTCTTTCACCTGCTCCAACGAGAATAGCACAATTTGTCACAATAAATTACTTAATTAATTTGACTTGTTCTAGAGTAGGTGGCACGATGTTATTTCGTTCTCGAAGCTTCTGGAAAAACGGAAAATTATCATTCGTGAACGATGCTAATCCTTTTACCCCTGTGATCTTCAATTCGTTTCATTAACACAGAAAATAAAGAGCCTGCTTCGTTTTTATTTCTTTTTCTTTTTTTCGAATACATTCATGAGATTTCAAAACATTTCTCCTTCAATTATTTTTGTTAAGAATTTGGAATTTTGATTAAGAATTGAGGAATGCTGTCCCCGCTATGCGTCTCTATCGTATCGGTGTATAAGCTTATTTGGTTATTCCCCTCTAACACGCATAACAACTGGTTTCGTGTGGATTAAAGTAAGTAGTGTTAGTAGACTGTGAATTCACAGTTTTCAGTATCTCATATGTATATCTTTCTTGTATATCTTCGCTAGTAGCATGCGTCTCGTAGTGATCTGTGCTAGATACGATGTCGTTACGCATTTGTTATATGATAAATGCATAGAAAATAATAAATATAATTGACACATATAAGAATCAGTATATAAACTGCGACAAAAAAATAAGAATTTGCCGAATATTTTTTCAAAGGACGATAAACGAGTTTTTTTTTCAAAGGAAATAAAGCTTTTTCAAAAATTCGAAACCAATATGTGGTAGATTAAATCTTCGTCTTTAAAATGAGGCCTTGTTTATCAAAATCGATTAAGAATTACGCCTATTCTCATTGATAGCGTAAACCATTAAAAAACCAGAAGTAATGAACAACCTTAACGACAAGCAAAGCGATAATAATAATAATAACATTTACTATCAAGATGAATTAAAGACTGAATGATATTCTTACAATAGAAGAATCCAAAATACAAAATAAATTCTTTGCTGCGGTCATTCAAGCGTAACTAAATCGGCCAAGTAAACGGAAGTCAACATCGTCGGATTCGTCGTTGGATGGGCAAACGGATTATTTCCGGGCCTGATTCTCTACTTCCGCGTTCGCGTTAACATCCGAATCCGGTTCCGCTTGCCATTTCCTGTTTTAATACTTGGTGAAAACAGTTATTTATGAAAGTTCTTTGTTTCTTAAAAAACCAAATGAGTGTACCAAAAAACAAGAAAAGTTCGTGCTTGACAAATTTCATTGAAATTTATTCTTACTTATTTTATTTATAAATTATCAATATTACCCCTTACCTGTTTTTATTTCTAAACCATCGATATTAAGAAAGTCAACATTTTTATTTTATTTATAACATTACTAAAAAGATCGTATAATTTAATCTAAGACGTAGGCCATGAAATTTAATAAATAAAAATTATTTGACGTATTCTATTATATTTAGAAAGAGAGAGAGAGAGAGAGAGAGAGAGAGAGAGAGAAAATAAAAAAAATAGAGAAAAAAGAAGAGAAATGAAAAATAGACGCCATTCAAAACAGTTCTACGGCTTTACATGAATTCAGAAACAGAGAAAGAAAAAGATTTCGTTTTCCTCTCATTTACAGGCATCATATATAGAGTAGAGGGTTATTTGAGGTGGAGTAATATAAAACTGTTACCCCTTTTTTTCACTAGTTAAGTCGAACGTCAACTCAAAATTAAAGATTAGAATCCCCGTCTTTGAAAAAAAACTTTTTTGAGTCGTTTATGAAAGCTACATTTGGTCGGAAGGAAGAAGAGGGTTTAATGAGGTGATAGTGAGGAAGAATCAGGGTTGAGGGAGGGAAGATATAAAGAGAGAAAGAGAGAAAGAGCAAGAAATATCCAAAGTCGAGAAAAGAGTAAATGAACGAGTGGTACATCATCCGTGTGATTCTCCTATCTCACTTCACCTCCTTCTTTCAACTCTCTCGTGCTTATTCCCACTTCACTTGTCCTCTTCGTTTACAATCGGATTTACTACTGACTGACCATATAGATACTTTATTTTAGACTACTGCACACATCACGTACATATGAAGTATCAAATATAATCCTATTTATCGATCTGTCGAAAACTTTTCCAGATGTATACAATGAAGACGACAAAAAAAAAGTTTCGCGTTATATTGAAAGGATGAGAAATGAAATTTGAGTTCTAAATGAGGAAAAGATACATAAGAATGAATGGTATTATATACATAACAAGTAGAATACAGTGTTACGTAAAAAATAAAAAAATCATGTTGTTTTTGTAATACAATAGCAGCATTTTGGCGGAACCTTGTGGTGAGTGTTAAACGAATGGAGAACCATTTCATAATACTTGCACCTCCGACATATTGAATATAGACGATTACACATACACACAGGCCCATATGACGCAAATATACATAGTACGACCTGGATTCTCAGAGGTTCTTCGACGTCGTCTTTCGTTATTATGCACATCCATATGCACGCGGTAACCAAGCGGTAGATCGTCTCTTCACGTCTACGTGCATCCTAGCCAATTCCTTCAACGAATATGAAAAGGAAGACCAAAGAGGAGACCATATCTTTGTTGTTCTTCTTCTTCGTGAAAGCACGATTCGCTTTTGTCACCTTGCGTGACTAATCTTCGCAAACGAGCTTTCATATTTATGGTGTGTCTTTTTTATTACTGATCGGAACAAGCGATATTTCGATCTGTTTGTTCTAGTACCCTTATCGACATTTCGGGCAAAGGAAAGAAAATTTTAAATGAGTTCACCTAGTTTTTGCCACTCGACTAATAATTTATTTATCGATTACATAAAGTTAATCGACTATTATTCAAGATTACAAATTGCAATTACCTAAATTGTATGTGAATCGTTTTTTCTTTCTGTATCGAAGAATATCTCAAGCGAAAATTTTGGCTATTCATAACCAATCGACGATGAACATACTACTCGCAAACGTTTAAATAATTGAAACGAATAAATTCGTTGGCAACGAGCAGTTACGAAAACTGAAGTCTCTTTTTCTTTTTCTTCTTCTAATCATATTGACTATCAATATAGCGCCACGACGTATTCGTATTTCATTTGAGAATTGCCAAAAGACGTTTTATCGATTTGAAAGGAAAACGTTATACGCTCGGCCGAGTGGCCATTGAGAATTTACATCTCCCGTGGTAGCAGTCACCTGGCGACTCGCCAAAAAGCGTCTACTTTTGTTCGAGTGAAGAGACAAATAGACCGTTCATCTGAATTCCTTACTGATAGCCTGAGTTCAAGCAAGAAGTACCTCCAACGACCGATACAAAGTAACTCTCAACTCATCGCATCAATCTAATAAAAATGAACTCTCCGAATAAAGATCTTCCACTACTGATTGTATTATTTATTATCATGATTTTTTCTATTTATAACGCAAAGAGAAAAAAGAATAAAAAATTTTATAGTAATACGATATATTCATATAGTTTAATTTTATAACAAATTTTTTCCTTTCGTCCCTTTCTGTTCACTTCATTTCTAAATCGCTGCACAATGGTGTAAATAAATTGTCGGTTATTATTATTGAATCTTGAAATTTAGAAGAACAATTTTAAACCACAGATATGTATATCTCGTCTAAATAAACGCTTCGCCGGAGAACTCATTCTCAAAAGACTGTTTAATCGGCACGATACTCGTTCCGATGCATTTATTCTCTACTTAGGCGATTGCACTCATTTGCATTGTAAAGTGAACTACGGCATGACGTCGATTTCTATATTTTTCTACCGCGAGGAATTCCGAGCGTTTCCTGCGAAACGAATTGATCGTTTTTTTTTTTAATTTTAAAGAGTGACGCTGAACTTTTCATCGGCATTTTCTACGTACGACCCGAGTTGTTCTTGAATCGTTGGAGTGAAACGAAGTGTCAAAATTTCTTTTGGAAAGTCACATCGGTACGGTGAAATACAGGTATATCTCAAAGTCAATGTTCTAATAAAATATCCAACAGAGTCGGTGATTTTCACTTCCCTGAACTACTCCCGGAATTTATCGGACGTTCTGACCTATGTCCTATCTTCATCCAGAGGTAAGGAGGTAGCAGAGAGAGAAAGAGAGAGAGAGAGAGAGAGAGAGAGAGAGAGAGAGAGAGAGAGAGAGAGAAAGAGAAAGAGAGAGGGAGGGAGAGAAGAAGGTTGTACTTTGTGGAATAAAGGCAAGTCGGAACGCGAACGACCTAACTCGGTACGCTCAACCCTTGGTTAGAATGCTGAGGGCGGCTTTTGGGTCGGTCAGGTTGAATAGGACGGAAGATAGTTACCAAACCGCCTATCAGACTAGTAGAACCTACAGGTTGGCGTGACCCGACGTCTTTGGGCTAACATTTCGACGTAAATACCCGAACGTTAGTACTACCGACACTACCACGAGCCCCACACACTACTACAACTATTGAACATTCTTTCTCTATGTTTATATATGCACTATATGGAAGCACGTACACGCGATCACGTCTACGTATTAGCACCTTCGCCCGGTAGTTGACTACCAGAAGCATTTTCCGATGTTATCAGCCCTTACCATTTACAAGGCATAAACTTCCTATAAAATATAAATAGAGAAAATAGCATGATATTCGTTGGGAATAGCTAACCCTTTTCAGTTTTTTTTTCCTATGTATAAAGCAAAAATGTAGACGATAGATGATAGATGAGAAACGTCATTACAAAGGGTAAATTCAATTTTCGAAATTCGATTCTCAATGTAATTAATTTTACTGCTGTTGAATAGAAACGTGCTCGGACGTGTCTAGATGAACGTGAGATTCCACGTGACATACGCATCTTTTTGTTACCAATTCTCTAAATCTTTCTCTTTCTTTTCTCTTTTGTTATTTATCTCATTTTTCTTACTAGGAATCTTTAAAGGATTTTCTTTCTTCTCTTAGACATTTACTTTTTTCTTTCATAGTACTCGGAAGAAACATCTTCGTTCAATTTTACAATATTATTACTCTCGTGTTATACTTAATTACCTTTCTATAGTTTTTTCTATAGTTGATTATCAGTTTATCTTCTAAATTTTACATCCTCTAAATTTTAGCTTAGTGCATTCCTATTGCCAGATGTCAGGATTAAACTTTGTGAATTCACCGCATCCTTCTCTATCTGTTTACGAAGAAAAGAACATATATATTTTGTACTGAAAAATAGTTAGTATGAATGCATACAAAAGAACAGAAAAAAGGAGAAATATCATCTACATTAATTAGTTCGAGTGAGCAAAACCATTAAATTAATTAAATAATTGAAAAGATCAGTTCATCGAAATTGCCTTTTCATTGCATTCCCACTTAAAATTATTTTTTAGCAAAAACTGGTGTGCGAGTACGTGTGCGTAGAAATGCATGATCACTAGATGTCACGAATTCAAATGTACTTCAATTAAGGATGAAGAAATATAACTTTGAAAATGTCGGCCAAGCACGGACCAAGTCGCGTATTTGTGGGAGTCGATTAAATTTAATTTTATCATTCGTTGGCTATGTCGTTTAATTTTTCAAGTTTATCTTTTTTTTTACTTTTTATTTACATTTCTTCAAAACTTGGAATTTTTTCATAAATAGTATAGCAACATTTATAAAATGCAAATACTTGGTCCAAATTTTTTCGATATTTAAACTCGAAGAAAATGTCATGCAATTATGTTCAATCATATTTGTTATATATGTTGTTATATATAAGTGAAATAACTGAAGCAAACATTGAAAAGGTAAAAAAAATGGAATTTAAAACTTAATGAATGCCAAACGTAAAATGAATGTCTTTTCGCGACAAGAAAGAGGATATAAGAAGGAGTTCCTGGCGTTTCCAAGTAACCACGGTGTTACTCAATTTTTTAGGTGCGTGCGTCACGGAACGTTATCCTTTATCGCGAAATCCGTATTAAGGATCTAGATGGGAAAGACGTGAGTATTACGCATTGAAGACCTACTCGTTTCTTGCGGGTTAGCCGCGAAAGATATAAAAAAGAACGAATGTGGGGGTCTTTTCGCATGAATCTACCCTTCGATCCTTACCTCGAAATAAACGCTTTTTTACGCCAATACATTCTTGTACATAATTCCTTCCCTAATAGACAACTTCTTTATTAATACATTTATATTATATTTACTACACAGTACTTGTGTATATTGAGAGTGATTTTACGTACATAGTTATGTTGTTTCTATTTAAAAGTATGAAAATATGGACGAAAATTCGAGCAAAGAGAAAGAGAGAGAGAGAGAGAGAGAGAGAGAGGGAGGGAGGGAGAGAAAGACAGAGAGAAATAGAGAAAGAGAGAGGAGGAGGAGGATTTGGAGCGAATATTTCTAAGTGAATTTCTCGCAGCACGTTAACTCAGGACAACCATTTCTAGGTCTGTACTTCATTACAGTACTCTCTAATGTAATATTGTTAAACGTAGATATTCCAGTACTTTCTGCATTACGTTTAATTAACAAAACCTCTCTGCTTGAACGGCAGCGGATATTCGTGACGTTTGTCAATTAATCCTTGCCTCTAATCGTTCATCAGATACTCGTATGTTTCACAAAAATTCAGTACTAGAAGATCATAAAGCTTTCAAGAGGTAGCTTACTTTCTTGAAACTTCATCAAAAGAAATTCGTAAATAGTTTTAACTTCGCTACTTTGCTTTTTGGATTATATCGGCATAAATTAGATTACTTACTTACTTCGCCTACTTGCAAGGTGGTTTACGCTTCATTTGCTTATTATAAATGTTCCCTTGCCTTTTCCGAGTGTCATAACGCGTATTCATATAACAGAAGAGGCAAGAGAAAGAACAAAGAGAAATTAATAATGAAAGATCTCGTAACGATGAGAATCACATTACGTTGTAATACTCCAATTGCGATCCTTTTCATTTTTCATAGAAGTTAGTTGCATTTGATATTCAACGTGCTCGTTAAAACGTTTCATTGGACTCTCTTTTTATTAGAACTTTAACACAAACTTTTCGCACGTTCATTAAGCTTCTAAATCCAATGTGTTTTACGTTATATTATTCATTTTTAAGTACTTAAAATTTTAGTTCTATAATGAAATGAATAGTGTTCTCCCTTTCTCTCTCTCTCTCTCTCTCTCTTTTTATTTTTAGTGAGTCGATACAAATCGAGAATAAATAAAATTCTTCTAGATAATGAATCCCACGATCGTTATAACCCCGTCGCGAAAATTAATATGATTCGTTTCTCTATGGCATGAAAAGAAGGAACGAAAGAAAGTGGAAAAGGGTAGAAGAAAATTCAGGATACGTGTGATTTCGAGCGCAAAGATGAATTGCCCGTCGTCGTTGCTTCGTCGTCCGGAGTTGAACGAATTATTCCTCCGTCCGTGATAAAATTGCAATTTCTTTCTTCCTCTCCCCAGCCGCGAGTGCAAACTTTGTGCTTTTTCGAGAAAAAGAAACAAAGTATGAAAAAAAGAGAAAGTGAAAAAAAAAGAAAAAGAGTGAGTGGCCCTTTTTTGTTTATCAGCTTCCAAAACCAATCGGAGAGCAGAAGAAGAAGAGTCTCGATTTCCACGCTTCTCAAGAGGCCGATGAAATAAAAAACGGTCATCTGTCGCGAGCGATGAACTAAGGTAACGTCTCAAAGGAACGATCACAATTACTTTCCTGTGTATCGGCTGTAATAAATGTTGAAAGGATAAAAGTGAAAGGGAGGTAATAGATGGAACGAGTAAAAGTTCTCGACCAGTAAACCGTGATCGAAATAATAAAGAGCCAACTGAAGGAATTATTTTAATAAAGTACGATGGAACGAATAATTACGATTTTCTTCGAGGCGATTAAAAGAAGAACCATATAAAAAAAAAAAGAGTAAAAAAATAAAGAGAAACGAGTAATTAAAAGACGACGGGTGTACGACGAAACGAGTGACGTTTCTCTCACGCGTTCGTTTTTTTACTCACACTACGGCGCGATTTCTGACAAGACAATAAAAAAGTTTCGAATTAACCGCTGACTTTGATGACTTTAACGTTACAAGCTTCGTATTTTCATTTCTGGAGTTATTTTTTCGAACGTACCGACATTATGACATTTCTTTCTCTTTCTCTTTCTTTCTATTTCAGAGAAGATGCGAATAAACAAAGGAAAGGAAACGTCTCCGTGAAACTTATAATTTAATTTACTTACACACCTGTTACCCTTTACTATCGTCTCTTATTTTTTAACCGCTGTTAAAGGGAAAGAATAAAGAATTAAATTGTACAAGAAGTGGAAAAAGAAACTAATTAGTAACAATGAACAAAGAAACGAGGTGTTGAGTTGTACGAAATGAAACTTCTTTTCCTCATCCTACAGTTCTCCATCTCAATTAATTACCAGAGCTCTTATCGTTTACAAAGCGTCCGTAGATCACTTTCTTGTATTTAATCGTAAGAAAGAAGATTGATATTTAGCAATTCTTTCGAAGTAAAGAACATATCCATCCTGAGAGTGTTACTAATCTTCCAAAGATCGGTTGAATCGCAACTAAGGATGGGGTGGAAAAAAAGGTATGAAGGAGAGAGAGAAAGAGAGACAGTGCGAAAGAAACAGACGGTGTACGAACGCACGATAGGGTCTGATGCCATCGTTTGCGAAGGGTAGATTAAGGTGCGGCTGATTGGAATTCGATCGCGAGGTAAAGTGTTCACGTCCGGTTCGAAAGCACGCCCGATTCTTCCGATAATCCTGCATATATTCTGACTAGTATTCCTTCTTTTCCTTTTTTAATCTCCCTCTCTCTCTCTCTCTCTCTCTCTCTCGCGTACTTTCTCTTTGTATGCATCGTGGGACCGTTTGATCGATGCTTCCACGATTCTTCCTTTTCTTCGCATTAACGGCTCAATACACCTCGATTTTTCAACAACAGCATTAGATCAAAGTTTCGTTAATATAAAGATAGCGGAAAGACGAAATAAGAAATATAATACAAAAGAATAATATTACAAGAGATGAGAGATTGGTAAATAATGTGGTTGAGTATTATTTAAAAAATAATAAATACAATAAATTGTAGTGCAATATAATACAAGAAACAACACTATGTGATACTATATTATTCTGTGACATGAATTCTGGTTATCCGTTGCTTTTTAATAATCGTTCACTTACACATTTACACCAATATGAATACTTTATCCTGACATTCTCACACACAATGATCTCTATTATTTATTCTATACAATGTCTTTAGTAGTAACCCTCACCCCAAAGTTGTTAATTTTGTACAGAACATTACTACCCTCATTTATTCTATATAACATTACTTATTTTTCTTACCCTACGATACTATCGGTAAACAAAAATACACGTTTCAGGATCATTTTCTGATAATAAACAAAGAGTAGGTTTGATGTTTTTATCATATATTTTTATTCAAACAAACGTCAGATATGGATGTTATTAACTATTTGTTTGAAATTCGTAAGTTCTATCGTGATTGGGTGAAAAATAAATTTTTGTACATTTTCCCTCGTCCATTTGTACTGCTCTAATTAATTCCACTTTCTCTTCCTCTTCATAATTCGAATTTGTCGTCCTCCCCCATCTTCTCATTCTCTCCCCAATCGTCACAACCTTTCGTTTCCCGTTGCATTCTCTCGTAGTTATATCCAGAAAATTAACGCCGGCTTGTATTCAACGTGCTCGGAATCACGATTTTACCAAAAATTTTCTGGATCCTGATCAGCCTTTAATTCCATTATTTTATCTTTTTATTATTCTAATACTTGAGAATCACAGATCGAAAAGAGATCATTGTATACAAATATTTTGATTAACAAAGAACTTCGATATTCGAATTAAAACATTGTTATGCAATTGTTTAAATTATTTTAAAAAGATCAGTACGATCTAGAATGAGGATGAATGTCTAACGATCATCAACGATCTATGACTACGAAAGTAGACCAATATTTAAATTCAATCTTTCGAATATCATTCAGAAATAACGGATAAGGCGATTTCGATGAGTGTGGATCTCGTAGAAAGAAGATTGAAGCTATCGCAAGAACGAAGCGGATTTTCAAATATATGTAGATGAGAGAGAGAAGCTTCTCAAAATTTTTTTCTTCTCTCCAACGTGCGTCGATTCTCGATCTCTCAATGGCATCTTATTGACAATCACAGCCACGCACTGAACCTTCCAACAACGAAGTAGTCTGTACATAAGTGGGAGAAGATTTTATTAAGTACATTGAAAAGATGTTTGTGCACATCAAAGAAGGATCCAGAAAATTTATTTCTATTACTCTACCCCTTCCCTGCAGTTATTTACCTAATATTTTTTCTTCTAGCTAGAGAAAGATTCATTCCACGGTGCGAGATTATATCCACCAACGAATTTAGGAAATCAGCTTGAAATTCGCATTTCTCTTTTTCTCTTTCTTTTCTGAAATGAAATTTTTTTTCTCCAAAAAGTTCGCTTCCAAAAGATTCTTGTTCTTACTCTTTAATTTTCTATCATTATTCGATAGAAGAATTTATACGATCTATATATAAACTCATACATGATGAAAACAATGAACGTGAGATGAGTACTGCAAACTCGTACGTTATTTACCTTCACTATTATCGTGGTATATTACAATATAATATGTGCGGAAGAAGCGACGGACGAATGTGAACAATTTATGAATATAGAAGGAGAGATTCATATTTTAATACTGCATTCTATAATGCCAGATGCAAATACCTATAACGAGTGTACAGAATAAATATATTTTATTCTACTCGTTTTTTTTTATTTCATCAATCGTGCAATAGCGCGAATAAAATGGATTCAGCTGAATTTGCCGTAGTGTAATCGATTGTATATGCATGGATGATTTTCGAATATTATTTTCAACGGTATCTCGTAATATTGAATTTTTATTCGTGCCTCTATGGTTAACATCTTGCATTTCGATTTATGCCTCGATCTTCTTACTTTTTTGAATGCTCGGTAAAGAATAGTAAATGCATACGTGCTGTATGAAGGAACGTTTTCACGTGTTGTTCCTTTGATATCGTTCGAAAGACGAGATCTAAACATTCTCACGAAAGAGAGAGAGAAAAGGAAAAGGAAAAAGGAGAGAGAGAGAGAGAGAGAGAGAGAGAGACTGAGTGATAGAACGAAGCTTCAACGATGACACTTGCATATTGAATAAACGTAACCTAGAAGGAAAACTCGCGATGTCAGCCTTCTCTCGACGTCGACGACGACGACGAAATCGCGTTTCCTTGCATTCTGCTGCATTTGATAAACGAGTCCAACGGCTGAGTGGCGAAGCCGCAGAGACGAGACGAGAAGACCGGAGAAAAGGAGGAGGAGGATGTGGATACGAGAGAACGCGTGAAGGAACGAATTTAACTTCAGGGAAAAGCGAGAAAGCGATAAAATGAGTGAGAAACGACGAAAAATGACAAGAACGTAAAAGCGAATGAGAAACGCTTTAAGGCTTAGTTTAAAGTAGAAGAAAATGGATAGAAGAATACTCCTTTTATGTGTTATAAAGACAGATTATAAAAGTCGATAATAGTAAACGATAATAACTGAGCTTATATCTGATAATTATTGATTGAAAGAAACGTGATAAAAGGCTCAACATTTCTTTAATAATTTCTATGATCGATCGCAACAAAATTTTTGAACATGGTCATAGTTTCTCAATGTAAGATCGAATTATAATGAAAATTTGAGAATAGTAGAACTAGTTTTACGTTCGTGTTCTAAACACCCGGAGGATACTAGATCATGACTAAACGTGCTCTTACGTTTAAACGGTGTTGTAGCAAGGAATAGTAGTAGTAAAGTCGAACGAGCGCTCGTTTAAGGAATGTCAGATATTAAAATACCGCAGGCTCTTCGGCTTTTGCGTACCAAAACCACCATTGCTCGATGAGCGATGAACGCTCGTTTGACTTCCTTCCATTCTTCTCTTTCTCTCTTTCTCTCTCGATCTCTTTTTTCACTTTTAAAATAACTAGAGCTCGTTTATTCTTTTTAACGATTTTCTGTTGACTTTACCTTTTTTCGCATTGTGTTTCTTCGACTTTTTCTTTCGAAAAAATTTCGACAACGTGTTTGAAGAAAAAATTTCCGGCTGCAAGAAAGTAGATAAATTTTACTCTCTCCGCGATCGTTTCATATGAACTAATACACATTTACCATCTTTCCGATAATAAGATTACATAAAATATATTTCCTCGAAAAGAGAGGATTTTTTCCTTTCTTGACATGGCTCGCATTGTAGAGCCGAATCGTAGAATTTCTCACTCCTCTCTAAGCATGTCCAACCACTTACTGCTCGATCGTTTCAAAAGCCATTACCGTAAAAGGAATTACAAGCTCGAGGGTCAACTTCGTAAGATCCAAGGAACTTTCTCATTTACAATTCTTAGACGTTTCTTCAAAATCGCTTCGAACCGTTTTAAAAAAATTTTGCGAAGTTATTCGCCTATTGCTTATATATAAAATTCTTCCCAGTTCGAATCTTTGAATAATTTATACAGCTCGATTCACAGCATTTCTGTAAGCACCGATGGTTTCTAATTCTCGAGTCTTAACCACATACATACATACACCCGTATGCCAAAGTTCGTTGCGTCGGTGGATTAATTGAGCTACACTACACTTCATTTCCTTCTCTACAAAGAAAATTTATGTTTAAGTTTCACGGGAAGTTCTTCGCGTCCGTGATGTTACAATCTACGATACTATCCGTTCATTCTCCTATCTCAAAGATTTACAATAGAAAAAATTTTTATCTTCCGTCTAAATACTTTGAAAGAACGACTCGGGACTTGGAATTAAAAATTTAAAAGAAACTGTAATCTTCCAGAAATTCTTATTCAATAATACGGATTAACACAGAAAAAATTTTATTTTTCCCCGATATTATTGAATCGGTATTTGTTCGACGTTCTGCTCGTCAAAACAGAATGAAACCAGAACCCAAAATTCAATTTGGTTCGCTTGAGCGAACGAAAACTTAGAACATTTCTTTCTCTCTCTTTCTCTCTCTCTCTCTCTCTCTCTCTCTCTCTCTCTCTCTCTCTCTCTCTCTCTCTCTCTCTCTCTCTTTCTGTCTATCCATATATTGAACTTTGGTGTTGCACGTTCTGACAGCGCGCAGCTTGTGTAAAATTTTATTTACACCAATCCTGCTTCGTTGAACGACTGCTTCTATAGTTCTGAAATATACAGAAGTTTCATTTCATTTTTCATGGCTACCTCGATCGATCCTGACAATATTCTCGACCGTTCATATCACAAAATGTGTTTGAAGAAAAAAAAACACCTTTTTATCAAATCAGATGCTACATATTTGTAGTCGTATCTTATTTTTTTATACATAAATAAGAAAAGAAAGAATATAATACTTGTATTACGATTACGTAAACTTGAAGTAAGTGATTGAAAACGTTGGAAAAGCGATAATGTTTCTCTTCATCTATGCTTCTAAATACTGTACAAATTTTACATTGAATAATTTCGACGCCGTGACCAATACAATACATAAGATCACATCTTCACTTTAGTTCAGAGACTGTAGACGCGTTCTACTAGATCGCGATATGGTCCAAGCCAGGACGAAGTTTCCTTCCGGTGGACCACAGAACTCTCAACTGTAAATGGGATATTAATGTCTGTCGTCGACTCGTTTCACCTTCGTTGTTTAGTAGTACTTGTGTGTATGAGAAAGAGAGAGAAAGAGAGAGAGAGAGAGAGAGAGGAGAGTGAGGAAGTTTTCCACAGGTTTGCTTCAAATTGCATGCACATAACGTCAAAGGCCAAGTGCTTCATGGTCTCACGACCTATCCGAAATTCATGGTTTGCGCCATCGTAGATAGGAAGAGTTAGGGAGAGAGAGAGAGAGAGAGAGAGAGAGAGAGAGAAAGAGAGTAAAATACAGGAAACCCATGTCGTACATTTCACTTACCAGCATTTAAACTGTATAACCAAGAAATACTCAAACACTGTATCAACATAACAAAAACTGAATATAACAATCAATTTCAACATAAATCAATTGTTAAGTTTTTAAAAAGTTGTGTGATTCGAATAAGTTTGCGTGCGGTTTCACAATATTATTTTTTTCGCTTATAAATATATAATAAAAATCCCCCCTAAAATATCATAATTTTAAACTGAAGATGTGATTTTATATAATCTGTTGAACGTGATGTCGAAATGGCTTGATGTAAAATTTCGTTTAGAGTTTAAAAAAAAAAATAAAATGAAGAGAAACGTTATCGTGTTTCTAATATTTTCAATCACAGATTTCAAGTTTACGTAATCATAATCCGAGACTTGTCGATAGTGACAATCAAAGGTAGTAAAGTTTCGACGAAAAATAAGTAAAGATTTTTTTTGTGACAGAATGAAGAAAGGAAAAGAAAAGAAAGAGAAAAGTTTAAGAAAAGGATGTCACTCGACATAAAAATGCCGCGAGACATTCGCTCTGGCGAACCGAAAGTGGATGTTACTCGCATCGATTTTTCTGTCTTTTCGCCAATAACGCGTCCTGCCGCCATTGCGCGCTCACAGTCAGGAATCCGGCAAGTAAAAGCTAGCAAGCTCTCTCTTTCTTTCCCTTTTACCCGTACACCGAACGACTCGGCTTTCTCGCAAAAGCATCTCCCCCCCTTTCCCAAGTTTGACCCTCACCGCTTCTCCTATCAACTCCTCTTTCTTTCTCCCGTCTTTTCTTTGACTTTCCTCCTCTTTCTTTCTCTTCATTTCTTTTCAGCAAAGGGTATAAACTCTCGGTTCTGTGCTTTCGTTCCTTCTCATGATAGTTTCGACGCCTTCATCGACCCTCATACTCTCTCTCTTTCTCCTTTTTTCTCACTCTAGCTATCTTACCGTTTTTCATTTTCGAGAAAAACGGAACTCAATAGGGAGCGGAAAAACAAATGAGAAATAGTTAGTATATAGGTTAATATATACTTCGTACAAAACTCTCCATGGTTTCTCTCTTTTGTTTTTTTTTCAAACAAAGTTGATGCAACGTTTATGAAACCCATTTGATAAATTCGTCGGGTACAAATCAGCGAATTAGATAAAACGAAGTGATGGCTCGGGTAATGAGTGTTTTCATGAATGGTCGATATTTGACACAACATGGATGTTGTGAATATTCTTTAGTAGATATAGTATATAATATTAGGTAATACCGCTCGATAATAAACTTTATCACTTTCAAAAGACCCAACTCGCCTCGATATATTCCACTTTAGAGACGAGATAACGCTTCTCTTGAAACAAAAATAGCTCCCTTTCTCTCTTATCCCATTTAAATTTTTTAATTTAATCGCGTTCCATTTTAACTCGGAATCGTGAATAAAGAATGTTGAGTCACGAAGGAAACGAATAAAGTGCATACCACGTGCACACAGACTTCTCGTTGTTGTACGAAACTCATTTATCTTACAACAAACCCACTCATCCAACATTGTTTTATTTTAAATTCATACGGTCGTAACGTTATACGTGAGCTCTGTCATGTTATTGCAAATGAGGAACGTTCGATCGCGAATGAATAAAATACGCCTACTTTTCTTGTCATTCGTATATCCACAAGAAGAAATACTGGAAAGATAAGTCGAGGGGTCCTATGCATCGAGAGGAATGTCGAACGAGTGTAGCGAGTTATGCGGTTACCGTTAATACGAAACTTATTTGATTTGCTTGCGTTTCTTTTAGCAATACTTTTTCTTCTCTCTTTTTCTTCACAGTATTACAGTTATTATCAGGCAAAAAGACGTGCAGGGGGTTTTCTTCGATTGTATTGGTAGTAATAGCGGTGACAGCTTGACAAAATGAAGGATGAATCAAAAGTGAGAGAAATTCGATATATAAAGGCAGCCTATTTCAAATATCTTGCTACTCGAATATCATTACTCGAATGCTCAAGTATTCATATATTTCTCTTACTATTCATATAATACGGAGACTGTTGAAGTATTTTAAGATTGAGTAATCTTAAAGAATATTCGAATAAAAGTCGATATGAAAGAATATTAGAATAAAAATAATTCGACGAATAGTCTCACAATCAGCTTCGCTGCCGGTCCCAGTATACTTCGCTCTTTCATTTCTCTATCTCACTCGAACTTTCTTGCTACTGGTATTATTCCTTCTCTGTTTCCACCTCTATCCCTGAACGGCGCAGCCTCCACCAGTCGCTGATACTTTTCATCCGCCTCACGCGACCCTCGTCGTTTTTATTGCCGCACTAAACACGCAATCAGCTTATCGGTACGACCACGGCAGAACTAAATTCCACTTTCTACTCTCCTCTCACCTCCCTTCTCACCAACCTTCTTCTCTCATTGAACGATCGATCCTTCAGCCTTTCGAAGCAGGAAATACTTCCCTCGACGTACCTATATTCATGCCCGGATACGTAAGTACGTCCTACGAGTTGTACCGGAAATAAGAATACTTTGTTTGACAGATGTATTTTCGAAAAGATACTAGACAACTATACTTTAACTTCAAGTTTGGATGTCTCTGGATTTTATAGTTTCTTTTTATCTAAATGATATATCAACGCTAGGTTAAATGTCATAGAAGAACAATATAGAGTAATATTAGCAGTACTCGTAAGTGAGATATTACGGTTGACTCTAGGTTTGACTCTGCTTACCCGACATGATTCGGGTGTTTCTACAAATGTTCATTAAATTAACCAAGTTAGTTCCGTCCTGAGATAATGTAACACATTAGTCTCTGGGGAGATGTAGCAAGCATTTCAAGGTTTACAAAGTTCCTGGTCGTTCTCTCTGTCTTTCTCTCTTTGCCTCTCTTTCTACTACTCATACTCATCTAACGTTTTACCTCCTCGTGGGTAACACTTAATTTACAATCTGGTTTCCCTATTCTTAAATGCCATTAGTCGTATAGAAATACGATTTGAGATGTGCTCTTTAGGTTACCTCATTCTCTCTCTCTCTCTCTCTCTCTCTCTCTCTCTCTCTCTCTCTCTCTCTCTCTCTCTCTCTCTCTCTAGCGCGCGCGCTGTCGTTGGAGCGTATCAGTCGGTCATGCACGTACATTTTCGTAGCACAAAATAATTCAAGTCTTCGCTCAAGCTTTGGTATATTCCGAACTGGATACGTTCTAAAAATTAAATTGAAACTAAAAAGAAAAAGAAAAATAAATTTAACCGAGCGGCAAAGATACGTATATCAAGTAGAATACGTAAATCGTGATCAAAGAGAAAATAGAAAGAACGAAAGCACAATGAACTGTTCTCTTGTACGGTGAGTAACTAAACACGTGGAAAAATTAATAGTACTCGATTCATAAATATGTTTTCACGATGTAACCGCATTAAGGATGGGGAATCTTGCTCGCGAGCCGACAAGAACGGGAAGTTTATTTCGACTCTACATATAACGAAATATTTAAATTTGGTGCGTACAATATTAAGATTTCTTTAAAGCTATTTGAATGATAAGAGAGTAACAATGATGGAGATTTTCCTCATCAAGTTTTCTTTGGATACGAAATATAATTTTTTAAGAGATAGAAAGAAAACGAGATAAAATAAGTAATGCAAGTTGCTCATATATATTTAATATTCTCAGACTTTTCTACTTAGCAACCATATAATTTTGCAGGACGCGAGATGAATTTCTATCACCCGATAGCAGGAACTTCTCATATCTTCCGAATGTACTTCTCTTATCTCCCTTCTTATTCATTATCCTTTTTTTCCTATCGGAAATGAATAATAGCACAAAGGTTCCTGTGTTTACGACTGTTCCTCTCTTATTTTCAAAGAAAGAAAAAGAAAAAACTAAAAGAAGCAAATGCATCCTCTATTTTTACGTACACATAAGTGATTGATTTTTATCAACGACAGAAACGTTGCCGACTTTAAAAAGCCTCGTTGTTATCGTTCTACTCGACGACGCGTTGTATGCACATTGCTTTCAAATATTTCCGAAAGTGAGGAATTTTCACGATAGAAAGAGAAAGAGAAGATCTAAAAGGGGGGAAAAAAGACAAAATATCACTGGCAGGCGAGTGCCCGTTCGTTGTCATCGTACCTTTGTGCAATGACATCCATAAATTTCTGGCTAATGTTTCATTGTATTCTTTGCTTCGTTGCTTTTTACTCCATTCCACTTTTAAATGTTTCCTTTTTTTCTATCTCTCACCCTTTCTGTTCCTTCGCTTATAACGCATTATTTTATATAGGAAACTGCGCACTAGGGACAGTTGTAATTCTTGCAATTAAAGAATTATATCACACTTTATTGTGAGAATGAGGGAACAGTTTCCGGTGATATAGACCATGAATGTTTAAATCTATCGGTGCGCAATGGTGATTTTTTTAGTTGTTTCCAGCTAGTCGTACCAAATAATAGGTTTTTAGAACAGAAATTAAACGATATAGAGTAAACGAAATATACGACTTTTATGAAATCGATTTCGTACCAGAATTGTACAGCAACTATTTAATCGTCCAATGTGAGTATATAGAAGAGAAGAGCAATTTTAAATGATCGAATTATTCAATTGGGCATCATAAAAGTTGCCAGGATGCGGCTAGCCTAACATTTACTCTTATCGCTTTTACAATAGATATATGTATCTAAATTGTAGTGATTCAAAAAAATAGCTCGTAATAGTTTGATTCGCTTAACATAATCCATCTTTTAAATCAACATAGATTTATAGTCATGCATCCGTATGTATATGCGTTTATATGTATGTGGCAATTCATAGATATCTTGCGTAATAGGAAGGCAGTGTGAGACAGAGACGAAGCGAAGTTGACATAGATCGATATCTTGTGCAGCGAACAAGCGACTACACGAGTCCTACCTTTAACCGACAGCAACGAGCAGGCCAATAGCGCCTGCTGCTTCGAACCTCGAGGCTGTCCATCATACGAATCCTGATGTATCGCGTACAGCCGCTGCCTTCATTACTATCTCCAGCTGTCCGTTAGTCGAAAGGGATCTCACACTCCCGTAACGAACGTCCTACCTGTCTTTTCCACGGAGAGAATTCTCAGTTTTACAATGACGATTATTCGCTATGGACAAGATCTCCACAAAAAGAGGTTGGAACAGAACCGAAAGAGAAAGAGAGAGAGAGAGAGAGAGAGAGAGAGAGAGAGAGAGAGAGAGAGAGAGAGAAAGAGAAAGAGAAAGAAAGAGAGAGAGAGAGAGATAATCATGGCTCGATGGTTGGAAAGAAGCACTTCATGAAGCGCGACGTTGAATTTCTTTTTAAAAGTAAAAAGATTTTGAATCTCCATGGACTCGTATAAGCGTATTTTCTTCTTTCTTTTTACATCGGAATGTAAATAAAGCGGAAACACATTTTGCGGACACACTACTATCTTTATCTCTCTTTCATCAACTTCTGCTCCCTGGACACTTCTTGCAAACAAATAGCCAAGACGGAAGTAAATCTAACTTTTACTATTATATTCTTGATCGTCTCTCATTCTCGGACATAGTTTTTTCGAAACGTCCTCTTTTTCTGGATAGACATTCAGACGATCTTAATAATACATCGGAAGAATTTATTTTCCAAATGAAATGTTTAGTGATTTATTATCAGTCCCCATATAATCGTGAGACGAACTGAATTGTCTCAAAGAACTCTTATTAAATCTAAGATACTAGAATATCTTATATAGATATTAGAACTTATACCGTTATAAAATTATTGTTACAAGTATTTTGGAAAAATTAGAAAAAAAGAAATCAGAGATAGTTATATTGATCTCTATTTTATGTGTCAAAATCCTCTCATTGTTGTAACCTTGAGACATACTTGATTAGGAAATATTATTGTTATGTATTACGAAAGGATAAAGTGGCCAACGTTAAAGGATGACTAGTGATTCTTAGTTGAACTTTGTCTTAACAATGAAGGATGACCCGAAATCGTCTGTATAATATACGCCTTTCAACGTGTGTATTCGACTTAACAAATCTATATTTCAACTGTATGAGGGTTCTGATGAGAAACAAGCATGTGTTTATCTTTTTCTCTGAACTAGGAATATAATCAGTAGTGGGGATATGAGCTTCTTTTTCGTTGCAAATGTCGAGTAGTAAATTTTTTCTTTGTGAAAAATGTCAAAAACAGCATCTACGCCATCAATGAGAACATGAGTAATTCTTGATCAATTTTGACGATCAAGGTCTCATTTTAAAGAAGAAGGTTTAATTTATGGCGCTCATTCGGCGGAGTTTTGAAAAAGCTTTTTATTTGTGCATAAATATTCTATAAATAATACCATTCTTTAACATGATTTTTTTTCAAAGAAAATAAAGCTTTCTCAAAACTCTGCGAAGTGGATATCGTAGATTAAACCTTTGTTTTTAAAATAAGATATTGTTCATCAAAATCGGTCAAGAATTACACCTGTTTTCCTTGATGGTGTAAACCATTAAAAAACTAGGAGCCTTAATTATAATAACTGTTCAATTAGTTTTAATTACTTTTTAATTTGTAGGAGTCTTATGGTACCAAAGTTTTGAGTAAGGAAAATATATATAAATCGTTCACTTTTTTAACGAAATACGATATTATTCTAATAGCTTACAACATTACTTCTCTCAAATCCTATAATACTCTTGTTCTTTCATACTTACTCGTTACATACGCACTGCTCTCTTGACTTCTCAATACACTATAATCTCGATCACTCATCTTTCATCCTTTCTTTCGCTTCACACTTTGTCTTGTGATACCATTTTTGCTCCAACTTCACGCGCATTCTCACATTCTTATGCCAATCGCTTTTCACACACTCGACATTCATGTTACTTTCGACCAATTTTTCTCTCTCTCTCTCTCTCTTTCTCTCTTTCAAACAAACAAACAAACAAACAAAACAGGCTCGTCAAAGCAATACGCTACCTATATATAATATAGTTCGAGTTGCCGATGCTTCTTTTATTGTCTCTTCAGAAATTATCCTTTTACTAACTTCGATAATTGAGAGTATACAGTAAATTTACTCGCTTTCTCAAAAGATTATGCCTAGAAGGACATCACGTGTGAAGTCGAACACTATCTTGAACCTAATGAAATTAATTAGTCACGTTCGAGGACACTCCTCGAAACTACATAAAACAATGTCGGAGCGAAAGCAGGGCAATGCTACTCTGATACGTCCTTCGTACTCAAGATCTTACTTCGGCTTTTCACCGACACTAGAAGGGTAAGATACTTTACGTAAACTATCTGAAAACACACGATTTTGTGCTTCGTCCTTTTTATGCTCCCTTCCGATAATGGATCCTTTGTACATAATTATCAGGAATAATGAAATCAATTAGTCACGAACTAAGAAAAACACTGACTCTGTGTGAGAAAAAAAGACAAATAGATCATCGAGAATTGTGTTCGATTTGATTATCTTAACGACGAGCTTGGTTTTGTTAGGTATACTCTAGGCAACATATACGTTCCTCATTCACAAGTACCACCGCCTGTACATTAATAGATATGACAGGAACGCTAGAATTCCATGTATCGATCCTCTTATCGATAAGATATCAACCCAATGGCCTCGAGAGTTTGGCTTTCCGAGTTGGTGCAGCTATTGCTGCTACCGTTGTCAATGTTGTTGTAAATGTTCATGAAGCAATTCCGAAAGGAGAGAGGATGTGCCGAGGTTTTGTTCTATTCTAAAAATAGATCGTCAACTGCGAAGATATTAACTCCCAAGAAAAGATTCGTTAATGAAAGAGCCTTGCGCCTTTCTTTTAATTCAGTCTCTTGTTTATCCATTCTCTTCATTCGTTCATATAACAATTCTTCGTCGTTCTTTTTCTAAGTAAGTGTTTATATCTAATTTTGAGTTCTCATGACGTTTTTGATAAAAAGAAATGTTCTCATAGATTTCTAGCAATAGCTTTCATTTTTTTTTTTTATCTTCTCGTATGAATAGGAAAACGTACTTTCTTCGACAAATAGAGAGAGAGAGAGAGAGAGAGAGAGAGAGAAATTCCTATCAAAAACCGTTATGTTTTGAGGGGGATAGAGTGCCCACAAATTTCTACATTTATAAAGACAAGCAAAAGATGTGTTATCTTAACATGACACGTTCTCGATAGTCTCACAAAAATCTATTTACATAACCTCACTGATTTCAACGTAGCATTCTCACATCGAAGCGATTCAAAGTTGACGGAAAAGCATCCGAGCGATATCACAATTTCTTCTTTACTGGCCGTGTTATCCTTCCCATTTTTCTCTTCTTTCCTCTATGTCCTCTTGGCACGTTCGCGTTGCAGAAAGGAGATTGAGTTTGGGATTTCCGTCTGAAAGATGGTAGTGGAACAAAGGATTCCGACGCACTTTCGAACGAATGGAACTTCTACAAGGCGTCTTCTATGCTTTATACAAAATGTTAAGTGAGAAACGCGTAGTTCTTTTTCTCATTTTCAAAAAAAAGATTTGTATTGTACTCGATAGTTTTAAAAGAAAATTTTTTAAACTTTGTTAAACGAAATTAAATATAAACGTGTAAAAAAAGGACATAACTCGGTATAGGTACCATTGAATAGTACTTAAGTTTATTCTTCCTATTGGATTACACTAGGAACCGGATTACTGTTCGATAGAATTGCTCTATTCGATTAATCGTCGATAAATTCTTGCCACTATCGATATCTAACCGGTAATAATTATGGAACGGAATGTTACGCGATTATCGTCCAACAGTGTTCGTATAGGGATCGTATAATAAACTGTAGTTTACCTTGCACGATATATTTAATGTTAATCTCACGAAACCTTTCGATCATAACTCAAAATTCTAGAGAGCCATGTACATAATATGAGAAGGTCGAAAGAGACTTAAATGATTTAGAATTTACTTTAAAATTTTCCAGGCGATTCAATAATTATCTCCATTAAAATAAATCTATTATGCACCATATATTAAATTAAATTTATTATATAATATAAATTTATATTGTCTTGTAGGAGGTAATCACGTCCATTGCCTATGCTTAAATACGTCACCGTTATTATCCTTTTACTTCTTCGTTTAACACTTACATATAGTTTATATAAAGTAAACTGGTTTAGAATACGCAATTTTTGAGAATTAGTTTCGAATAAAAAAAAGGAATTTGTTCGTTATTTAAAATAATAAATATTTGAATGGATTTTCTTAGGTCGTGTAAACTTTTTTAAGGATTGAAGCGAAATCGGAAGCTTAGTGCGAAAATGATGTATATGTGCATGGATTTATAGTACAGAAGGGAAGTCGATCGTATCTCAACCGAGTACGAATATCTTCGGAAGCTGAGAAAAGGGACGTTGAAAGCTGGACATTGAGAAAGGGAAAGAGAGAGAAAGGTAAAAAAAGAGAGAGAAAGAAATAGAATGAAGCAGGGAGAGAGAGAGAAACAGAGAGAAAAAGAAAAAGACACCTAGCCAAAAGATTGGCCGACATACCAGGTCAGAGGTTTCAGTGTCCTGGCTCGAATTCCTTATCATTCCATTCATCCTCCCTCTTCCTCACCCACAAGCACTTTTTCTTTTTCTTTCAGGCTTTTCTGGACTTCCTTTCGGCCGCACAACTTTCTGCCATGCTCGCTGTAACTACAGGTATTCGAAGAAAAAGAAGACCAGTATGTCAGTACTGTCCATTGAACAGCATAAGGAGAAACGTTGAGAATTCTGTACGTTCACAACCGAATATTTCGGGGATTGCTTTTGTAATTCGTGAAAAGTAGGTACGATGGCTTTTGTTCTTGTCAGAAAAGTTAAATCGTTTAAGAGAATTGTTATTTAATGGATGAGAAAAGTCAGGAAAGAAACTGGGAGTTTAGAAGAAAAAAAATATTCTCTTGCAGCTACTAAGTTAGCATACATAATTAATGTGTTTAAGTACCTAAATAATAAGTAAAGTTTCAAGTATCATACTAGAGAAAGGTTTCAATAATAGAATGGAGAAAATTAAACTTTTCGTTGGTTTTACTTAAACCAACTTACTTTATCGTGTACTATATACGTACGTATGTATGCATATGGTAGATTAGTATAAGTACTGTTAGCCACAGTATAACCGATAAAGATGAAATGGGTGTAATGCATTTTCTTAACTAAAAGTATGGAAGTGTGTTACGCCTTTTCGTCATTCTCTTTCATTTTCTTTCATTGACGAGAGTCCATCTTATCATCTTTCCTTTTTCTTTTTTGCTCTAGTTTGAAAAGTGCGAAATCTTCAGTAGTGTATTTCGTATGATAGTCAAATATCCGCGAGCGAGGATGGTATTTGGAGCGCATCGTTGAGTCGCCCGAAGGCAGCTTGCCATTTCGGAAGCTGCTTGCATTGGTGCTCTTCCTATTCGTATACGTGTACCTTCGTACTTATGTACGTATAGCTAGAAGAGGAGTCTATATACAACTGGGCGGTGAGTCGAGAGGGACGACGGTTTTATTAAAAACACCCTTTACGCCAGGCGAAATGCAACCACTCGAGCTATCGTTCTATTTAAAAGTAGCGCAGCTCTCATGGTCCTGCAAAACGATTCGACGCATCAAGGATGCCTTTAACCTAACATTTTTTAATAAAGTACACCGAACACTCATCTCACGTCTCTCTCTCTCTCTCTCTCTCTCTCTCTCTCTCTCTCTCTCTCTCTCTCTCTTTCTCTCTAGCTTGTTCTTGCAAGCTTGAAGCATTCCTAAGCGGTAAATATAATTTTATTTTACGTACAAGCCGGCTATTTCCGTTCTTAAACTAACATCGGTAAATATTGAGCATTTCGCATGAACAATTTTAGAATGCATACGGGTTCAAGTTAAATGCACGTATTTCTTAATTACAAGGGAAAATTATCCATCCTCGTCGTTGCAACATGAATTTAGATGTACATGGTATATTAGTATTATATTGGACAAGAGATATAGTATAAAAATGTGTCCTCGAATATGAAAAAGACATGAATAACGACTCTTGCTAAATCTAGTCGCGATTTATGACATTTTTCGCGGTGCATATTTATGATCCCACTTGCATTTTTGCCCGTACGAGCTTTATTCGAGACGCAAATTTTTCTGTATTGATGATGTGAAAAAAATGTTGGAAAATAATACACAATCTGCCTGTGTACTTATTAAAAAACAGCTTAGCACACCTTCACTGCAATCTCTACAAAAAAATATTGTTTGCCTTGGATTTAAATATTCATCTTGTCGTATATTTCACGTAATTATGCGTATTTTCACTATATCGTATAAGATCGTAACAGATATAAATTAAACACATAGAAATAAATCTATATTGTTACGAAATATTGTTCGATATTATTTCTGTGCGTAGCGAATATTCGCGTGAGAGGTGCCACTTAAATTCCAAAGAAAACAGAGTAATTCGGCACAGGAAATGGAAATGAAAAGTTATCGAAAAAGGTAAGGGAAATAGAGAGCAACGAGTATTGGAAGAAAAAAAGATAGATGACGAAAAGAAAGACTAGTTAGAGACATCTTCAAAGGATGACGTTCGATGGTTCACCGTCAGCTTCCAATCTTTGAACAGTCAGCTACTTCGTTCTCAAGGTAACGAAGTTAATACGATCAGATGTGAGAGGCGCTTCAGCAATGAGCAAGTTTAACGGCGGATATACAAACAGTGGTCATCGCGCGGTAATCTTTTTTCAAATTTATTCTGTCTTCTTTCTTATACATTTTTTCTCTTGTTTGCTATTACCTTTTTACACAGTGTGCTATGTACGAGTCACTTTCTTTTTCTATTGACCCACTCTAAGATACACCAGATTAAAAGCTAATTTAACGACCGGTTCGCCGAGTACCAACTAACGCGGAATATCGGACGCTTTGCCCTTTTTCCCCTAATTTCATTTCACGGTCGAATTCAATTTAACGGAATTTCTCACAAATATAGAATTAACAAAATTTCCGAAGATACTATCTTTCGAAAAAATCCATTTTTTGACTTTTTTAATTAATTACATAGAAGGTCATTTAAATGTGTTACCAAGCAAGCGGAAATTGTAGCACTTAAGAGGGAATGAGAAGGAAAACAACGAATAAAAAGAAAAAGAAAGAGAGATAATTGTACCAGTTCACGTCACAATTTTGTACTTTATGTCATATTTTTGCTATTTATATATTCTCTCCTTCGTGTATCAACTTCGTTATTTGTTTTCTCGCTTCCTTTATCTCTCTCTCTCTCTCTCTCTCTCTCTCTCTCTCTCTCTCTCTCTCTCTCTCTCTCTCCCTCTATCTCTCTCTTTCTCTCATTCGCTCAATCCAACTTCTCATTTCTACATCTCTTAAATTCGCTGCAGTTACGTGTACAACGTACGATCTTTTGTGTGTAGATCGTAAGCCCTCAATAGTCAGGCTATTTCGTTAGTCAAACATTTCCGCATCACACTCGTTAATCAGTACAACGAGAGATAGTTACTAGATAGTATTCATTATCGTTATCGACAGTTCAAGGAAAACCGAAAAAAGCTGTCTTTTAACAATTTTAAAGCATTATCAACCCCATTGGTACTTATTGTCACTTAATAAACGAACAAAATGTGGATTACATAAATTCCAAAATTGTGTAGAACAAAATCGATGCAGAATGTGTGTGTCTAGATATACGTTAAAATAAAGAGAGTCAATATTAAATCGTCCAATGAATATCGCCATTGACGCTTTAACGTGTTTTAATTCAAAAATAGTAACGAAAATGGTTGAATAATAATTTTCTATAAAGATCAAGGAGAAAAAAAAAGAAGTGGAGTTTCGATGGTGTAGGAGTATCGATTTTGAAGTTAGCTATTTTGTGCATTATATGAAAGAGAAGAAAGAAAGACATAGAGGAAAAAAGAAAGAGTTAGTTTACTGGATGCTTGGCTGTCACATTCAACTAATACATCGCGTCTGGGTTGCGTCCTTCTTTTTCCACCCTCTACTGCTCTTACCCTTTACGAACCTTCTCGATTTTAAGCTCGTAGGATTTTGTTGGTATTTATCAAGCGACTTTGACTAAGGTGCTCGCCTTTTCACCTGTCCATCATTACCACGTCTCACATCGTGCAAAGAAGAGAGAAAACTATAGAAAGCGAGTCTGATTCGACCTCGATTTGACTACTACTACTCAACGGAGTCCTTGATAACACGCACGCAACATATTAATGCAAGTAGGCATATTGATCTAATTTTTAAAATGTCAATCCTTTTCCCTATCTCTTTTCCCTGTCTTTCGTAAAAGAATCTAATTGAAACA
>OU426996.1:1071167-1151167 GCA_911387935.1 Dolichovespula saxonica | reverse complement strand
CTCGAGATTTTTTACACACGAAAAGAAACTTTTTCGACAAATATCAAGAGCCTCGGGAAGGTCTCTTCATTCTTGAATACACCAGCATTGCTTTGCATCGTCCTTTACATCAGTTACGAACCGGCCTTTTCCTTTATTTCCCTCCACCTGTATTTTCGTTTGAAAAAAAAAACATTAAATAATTGACGTTACTCGATAATGTCCGTCTTATTTATCTCTTGTATGCCACTTTTAACATCCGATAATTACCACTCGTCTTTCTTGTTCCGATAAAAATCAAAAGGATTACTTCGATCCTGAAAGAAATATATCTAGGCAGGAACTTGTTTGTATTAATTTCGAGTAAAATTAATCGATACGTGTTCTCTTAATTAATTTAAAAAATTTTGCGCGAGTGGATAATTAATAAAATATTATGATTAATTTATTTTCCAATATTTAATAACCATTCCATTCTGACGATATTAAGTTTATATATATCATTTATAAACTTTTAAGTTTATATATATATATATATATATATATATATATATATATATATATATGTGAGATTTTTTCAAATAAAAATAAATAATAACGATCCTTCGACGTTGAAGAGCGAAGTATCAAAGCCGTATAAAATTTTAGCGATAATCAATCCAATTAATCCAGCAATATTCTTCGTCCGAAGATTCATGATTAAAATAATGCCGCAAATGCATTTACAAAGGGAAGTTTTTTGTCCAATATCAAAGAAAGAGAAGGGAAAGAAAGTGTATATTACAAATTTAGTTGACAGTCTTGGAATCGATCGATGTGATTAAAGGATTTTTAACGTTTCTTTTCCAAGAAACTGACATATTCTCAGAAAGACGGGAAAAACTGAAAATCAACGTGTCCTGAAGACCCACATGGTCTCTTCGCCGAGTTCACGATGTGATCTCGCGATAATCAGATGTTCTTTCACATTTATACGACACGACAAAAATATTTAACAAATTAAATCTCTAGTTTTTTATTCTGCTATTATTTGTCATAAAATTGTATAATCATTAATTCCAATACTTCAAATAATTCATCAGTGATCTGGATTTTGTGAAAAAATAGATAAAACAAATTTGTGCTCTCGATTTTTATCGAAAAAGTAAAACGAAAGCAAACTGATTTTGAGAGATTAAAAAAAAAAAAATTACTCACCTTGCATTTGGGATAATCCTCTTCCGGTGTTGGCCTCTTCCAGCCAAGTAACGGCGGTATACAAACGAGGGCGGATAGTAGCCAAACGAGGGCAATCATAAGTGCCGCCCTGGCCGGTGTTCTTTTCTTCAAGTAATCCACTGCCTGAGTAATGCTCCAAAATCTATCGAGACTTATGAGACAGAGATTCATGATGCTAGCCGTGCAGAGTAACACGTCCATCGCGGAGTATATATCGCACCACCAATAACCAAAGATCCAATAACCCATGATCTCGTTTGCTAATGAGAATGGCATTATGATGAGACCTAGGAAGAAGTCTGCAACAGCGAGACTGGCGATGAACCAGTTCTGAATATTCTTCAGTGCCTTCTCCGTCATAATCGCTATTATCACGAGCATATTACCAACGACGATTACTACCATCAAAAGGGTAGCCACGATCGAAGCCAAAATGATGTGCGACAAAGTATATCCCGATGGATACATGGTATCACTGAGAACCCTCGAGGTTTCGTTGTCGCAGCTCTTATTCGAGGCATATTGTAGACTCTCGTTGAAGATAGAGTCGTTGGAGAAAGAGATGGCAAGGCCTTCCATCGTATCAGAGGTTATGTCAAAGACAAGATCAATGCCAAGACTCGAGCCTCCAGTGAAGATCTCGAAAGTGCTCCTATCGGAGACGCTAGAAATCAGAGAATCTTCCCTTTCGCAGGCACAACCGAGGGGATCTCCTCCTCTCGGCTGTTCACCGATCTCCTTAGTCGAATCGTTGGAAGTTTCCACCGACTTGTTTTTTTGCCCTTCTCTTCTACTTTCTTCTATTCGTTCGGTGCCGTTCCAGTCGGTCCAACCAACAGTAAAATCGGCAAGACGAGTGATAGTTTCTGTCCTCTCTCGTTCTTCTCTTGTTTCCTTGTAGCTTCTCGAGATATCCTCGCTGATCGTAGAAAAAGACGTTGAGCCGGCAATCGTCGAACGAAACCACGTCATGTTCTCGTCGAAAATGCTCGTGGACGCCGTTGCCGAGCTACCGGCGTCGTCGATAGACATAATGTTGCCAAGAAGCGGAGGGATCATCACTCGCACCCTCGCCGTGCTCTGCGGATGCTATCTCGTCGCGGCCGAAGAACTTACATCGGAGGATGACGTACCACCGTCGTTGGAGGACGCCTCTGATGTCGCGCCGATCGAGGAGCGCGGGTAACACCTTGCACCAGGTGCCAGTTCTAGTAATAACAATAGCAAGAGAGTGGTGGTCTCGTCGCATCTCGAGGCCAGCGCCGTCATGCCCGCTTCTGCATTATGTCATCTTTATAGAAGATCGAACCAATCTCTCTTTCTCTCCCTTTTCCCCTTCTCTCTCTTTCTCCTTTTAAATTCCTTCTTTACTCGTCGAGAAACTCGTCTCTCACCTCGAGTGCAGACTTATTACCTAATACGTGAAATTGTGTTTTTATAGATAATACATTTTTTATTTAATAAACCGCTGAACCATCGTTTACATAAGAATTATGAGATCCTTCATTCTAAAGCTAATATATGGGACGGTAAGTGACGCTCGGTGACGTGAACCGTTCCTCAATGAAGGCATCGAGGTGTCCTCGTTTCTCTGCCTTTCTTCTTCTTTTTATTCTTTTTGCTCTTTCTGTGTCCCTTCGTTTCTTTACGTCATCGTTATCGTTATCTTAATCGTAGGTTGGCCCTTTAGTTATTGCTTTGCGTGAATCGCGACTGCAGAATTCACTGGCTCCCGATGATAGTGTCAATGCAAACGAACGAAAAAAAGTGTATCCATATAGAAAAAGAGAGAAAGAGATAAAGAGAGCGAGTAAGAAGTAAAACGAGAGAGATGAAAAGATTTATGAACATTCGGTACGTAGGATGAATGGATGAATGGATCGAGAAGGTAAAGATTATACGGTGCGAATGTGTAGACGCATGGTAGAAGTAGAAAGAAGAAAGAGAGGATTAAAATGCGCGTGAAAAATTGGTCCGCCTTTCTAATCTTTCCTTTAAATTAATCTCGGGCATGAATATTAGACACGAACTGTACTGAATCGTGTGAAAGAGAGAGAGAGAGAGAGAGAGAGAGAGAGAGAGAGAGGGAGAGAGAAAGAGAGACAGAGAGAGAGAGAGAAAGACAGAGAGAGAGAGAGAAAGAGAAAGATAGAGAGAGAGAGAGAGAAGACTTCGTTGATTCGAGAAAGCTTGATCGCTTATCGAAACACTGTATTCCTCTATTTCTCTCGCAATTTTAGTCTCTCGTTTTTAAAAGTCCCGATGTTTCAAATAACTCGTACGCTGATTCACGCTAACGACGTCCGCGTGCTAATAATTAATTATCGCACTGGGACTAAAGCCTAAATGTTGAATACCCGTACTGCTCCGACCTGCTTTCCGAATTATATTGGAAGATAAACGTTTCAATATATATATATATATATAGTGTGTGTGTATGTATGTATGTGTCTCTTTGTATGTCGTATCATATACACATACACACACACACACACATAAAGTGAAAGGAAGATCAACAAGAAGTTCAATAACGGAAAAAGTGTGCGGATAGGATTATAAACCGCAAGAAGGATTATTTATCGGTCACGTACGCGCGACGACAAACACGAATTTCAACGCGAAATTCGAATAATTTTCACACTAAATACCCGAGATTCGATCGATCCTCGAACGATACTTTCGACGGGTGGCAGAACATTCGTAATATATATATATATATATATATATACATATGCATATACGTGTACGCAGTAATTGTATGCACAGTCACCTACATACGGATCCACACATTAAATGCTAACCAAGCTTGTTATATACTTACGTAGAGATCTATCGGTTACTGGTATAAGATAAAACGACAGAAATACGGAGTAGACAAGAAGAGATAGACAAGAAAGAGAAAGAAGTGATACGGGAAGCAGGACGAGAAGAATGAGACTATATCTATGTCTCTTTTTCTCTCTCTCTCTCTCTCTCTTTCTCTCTCTTCCTCTTTCTCTCTTGCACTCACGCTCACGCCACAAAGTAATATCGTTTCCAGTGTGACTCTTTTACGATGAATAAATCGAACCGTTTGGTCCCGCCGATCCTCTCTATGTACACCTATTTACACGCTTATAAAGTCATTACCCCGTACGAGCAACGTCCCTTTTTCTCTCTTACTCACTTTTTCTTTTCTCTGTGCTATATGTATGTGTATGTGTGTATATCTATACGATCACGGAGAAGATTCAAAAGAATCTAAAAACGTTCACGATCCCGTAAAGTTTATCCTGTTCCTCGTTTTTTTATCACCAGCACGAGATCACTCAAGGTCGTTAATCACGCAAAGAACGATAATCACCAGGATCCACCTTTTCGATCACGACGATATTCTTCTGTGCTATCTCTTCTTCCATCGAATTTGATCGTGTCGCTCATCTTTCTCATGACGTAGCATCCTTTTCGCACGATTGAACAATCACCTCTTATGCTTTTCTTCTCTGCGTTTACTACCGACTCGTCCTCTAGGAACTTTCCACCGAAAAATTCGAGACTTTCTGTCTCTCTGTCTCTGTCTCTCTCTCTCTCTCTCTCTCTCTCTCTCTCTCTCTTTCTCTCTCTTTCACTCTCTTTCTCTCTCTTTCTCTCTCTTTTTTTCTCTTTCTTTTTCTTTTTTTCTTCCTTTTTCTCTTTCTTTCACTCCATCTTAACTCGCTTTCTTGTCTTTCAAAAGAAAGTCACTTTTTTATGCTGGCAAACTTGCTCAGATATTGCAATACACGCGCACTCTAAACTGATCTCACTTTGCAGAACTCTCGTACTTTTCAGACCGATCAGCTTTCTTCCGAAAAATTTTCGATATACCTCTATACAAAAAATACACTGACTGTGTGATTTGTACGATACGGTGAATCGCTGGGCAATGAGGAAAACGCACGAGTTCAATTGGTAAAACAGGTAAAAGGAGCAAAGGCGAATAAATGATAAAAGAAGGAAAGATACGAAGACAGATACAAGGAAGGAGAAAGATAAAAAAAATAAAGTGAAAAAGTCTCTCTTTCGAGCGTTAATGTCACGTATTCAAACTGTAGTCGAATGTTTTCCTCCCTCAAAGTTTCAGAGGGAGCTCGAGGTGTAGCTCGATTAGTCAGTACAAAAGAGAGAGAGACAGAGAGAGAGAGAGAGAGAGAGAGAGAGAGAGAGAGAGAGAAACCAAGGAGTAGTAAACGAGAACGCGGAAAAATTGAGTTTCCTCGTAACTCTCGTCGTACGTGAACGTCAGCGTCGAACCGTACGTGCGTGTGTTTCGTTGCTTACGTTGGGACAGTTCGAGGTTGTCTCACGGGTGTTGGGAACGCACTGCAACCGTGGGAGACGAGCTAGGAACTCTAACTCCCTCTCGCGTCATTTGGGGGATGGTGGTTTTCTCTCCTCCCCTCTCCCTCTCTCTCCCTCTCTCTCTTTCTCTCTCTCTCTCTCTCTCTCTCTCTCTCTCTCTTTCTTTCTCTCTCTTCCTCTAACACTACGAGCAAGGATATCGAAAGGGGTAGTGGGAGATGTGCGCGCGTGTGTACGTACGTAGTTGCGCGCGCGCGCTTCTCGAACGCGAAGGGTGCGGAAAGTGGGAGTAAAATGAACGAGAGTGTGAGGAGGTAACGGAGGAAAAGGGAGAAGAGGAGAACCGGCTGGCTATGTGGAGGCTGACTGGGTGTCTCGAGCGAGCGATCCGTCCGTCCGACGCTGCTAGCGTCGAGGCGCCGTCTGACGGAGTCGCCGTTGCTGAGGCGCAAGCGTCACGATGTCTCACCTCTCTCTTCTCTTCTGTTTTCTCTATTCTTTTTCTTATATTTCTTCTTCTCCTTTCGATCTGCCGATAGTCATCGATTTCGGAACATTTGTCTATACGAACAAATAACATCAAACACACATTTTAATAACACTTTAGAGTTACTTTTTTCCATGGAAGGGGAATAGATCTAATATCGAATCAAACGTGAAAAATGATAGATCGTCTTTATTATATAGTGTAGACTCTGCGAGAATTAGGAGGTTGCAACAAGCAACTAAATGATGCGTAATTTCAGCCGATTGTTTATGATAAAAAAAAATCCTTCTTCTTTTCACGTATTCTTAGAGCACGCATTTACTTCTATGGTGGCATTGTGTGTTTATTTTATATTGTCGTAGAACACAGATACAGATCTAGTTGTTGCATATCATTGTTCTTTCTATTAAAGGTGAAATCATCAACAAAACAAATATATCCTGTCTAGAATATGTTCTTATGTATAATAAATTCAGATAATTGACATCATATGAAAAATATAATGTATCTTGGAAAACGTCAGCTCCAATTTCTCATAGTAACAATAGCGTGGAACGTCTAACATCTGGTAACATCATGGTTGTTACTCGCTTCACTCGGTTATCTTTATTGCCGGTAACCATATCGCGAAGATTCTCACATAAATCTTCTATTATATAAAGGAAAGGAAAATTCATCGTGATGCTCGCGTTGCCATACCGCGAACCAATCGTGTTTATACGCACGCTTATGGTAACGATATTACATACGATGATATCCGTTTTTTAAATGTCTTTGCGTGATGAGCTCGCACTGGACACACCATCTACGACATAGAAACATATATTAACGATAAAAAAGAAAAGAATAGATTAGATCTTCGTAATCCAATAATTATTCCTCATTTTTTTCATAATATTTAATTGTATATCTCGCATTTAAATTGTGCTTTAATGTAATGACACTTTAATAGAGCGCATAGACCGACAATGATAGTAAAGTTTTGTAATATGCGTCCCATGGCAAGTAAGTAAGGATTAAATGAGAAAGCCGTCCTACTAATAGTCGTAGAAAACCGAATCCTGCTTACTCGGCGAATTAGTGTGTTCTTTCTATTGTATTAATGGCGAAACCATATAGAGCTGTTTCGAGTACAGATCGAAATCCAAATACGAAAACGATATCGAAATCGAGGAAGTTTCTTTTCTCTCGACGATTCTTCTATTCATTCTTGATAATACCGACGCGATGAAAAGTAATTGAAATAATCACTATTATCTCGAAATGATATTATAACGAACAGGAAAGAAAAAAGCGGCGCGAAAAACTAATTATCTACTTCGATCGGCTTTTTATCTTATCGGAGACACCATTATTCATTTTTCTAGCTCTGCTATTTCATTTGTCAGGTTGCACCGACCGGCCAAGAACATCAGAATGAAATAATGGAATCCGACGACACTGAAATACATTCCCATCTCAACACTAAACCCCCACCATCACCAGTAAGTCTTTTTACACGAGACAGTTTACATAGTACAGTTACATAGCAGTTTTAGGTTGTTTCGAAAATGAGCAATAAAAAGTGTTTCACCGTCGAGTTATCTTTTTGTATCCTTTAAAATCCAATTTCTCACACTCGAAAAAGTATATCATTCGGTAAAACATTCTATCCGATTTAATGTCAAAAGAATCTTTAATTCCTACCAGATCGCTATCTCATTCTTTACCCTTCTCAGTCTTACGATAAAACTCCCAAATTTAATTATTCATTCTTGCCTTTTTTTCACGTCGCATCGATAGTCACTTATTTCATATACTTACAATAAATTCTGATAGCAACCAACCTTGGATCCTTGCTCTATTTATTGCTCGTACTTGCTTGTTCTCCTTATTTGCGAAACTATGATATTTAAACTACATCGAGCTAAAGTCCTTTCACATTATCATAGAAGTCGGGGAGTGATGCGTAAAATCTACCATCTATATTTTCCAATATATCATGGTGCTAAACGATTCAAGGTTTGCTCAATTCAGATGCTTACTTGCCAGTCTACTTATATGCTTGCTTGCTTACTTATTAAACGTCTATCAAACAACGTAACATAGCTTTCCCTTATTCGAGAAAGAGAAAAATGGAGAGAGAGAGAGAGAGAGAGAGAGAGAAAGAGAGAGAAGCAAGAAAGTCGAAAGTCATGAAAACTTCCTACTTATCAAGAAACTCCTAGCAATTCCTCTACCTCTCGACGTTTTGCCTAGGTACCAAGCGTCATTTTCCTTCGCAAAGATATCTAAACTCCTTTCAGAAGTAGACGAGTTCGTTGTCGGCATGATGCACGAAAAAGAAGATTGTCCAAAGTTATCTCGAAAATCCAAATCGTTAATTCTCCTCGAGGACGTTTCACTCTTCGAAAGAAAGAGATCTCTTATATATCTCTCCTACTTTCCACTCTTTTCTCCGATAAGTCGAACAAGTTTTTTAAACTATCTTGAACTATTCTTAGAAAAGAATAGAAAAAAACATTATCCTGCTGATATTTCTGTTTGTGTATTCAAATTAATCTCTCTGAGATATCACATTTATTTTGCAGTAATATTTAAAAGCTACCCTCAAAATCGTGAAGTAAAAGAGCTTACGCCGAGTTCCTTCTTTTAGCTCGAAGTACCTCAGAACTTTAACTTTCACGATCGAACAATTCAGCGATCAAGGTTCTTTCTCTCTCTATCTCTTATCTCTCATTCTGATCATTCTTCAACCAGTCTCTTCCCTCTATCCTCATTTCTTTCAAAGTGCAGCTATAACCAACAACAAACACAGGCATCGTGTCAACATTAGGTACTTGTAAGTCGACTCTCTCGTCACCTATCTCTCTCTCTCTCTCTCTCTCTCTCTCTCTCTCTCTCTCTCTCTCTCTCTCTCTCTCTCTCTCTCTCTCTCTCTCTCTCTGTCTTTTTAGCACTTTCTCTATATTTCTATCCTCATCGTCCTGATACTCCCTCCTACTGTTGTAAAACTTTCTCTCGGTTAAGTTCAGGATATCATCGTAACTCGGCGGTCCGACATGCAGGCCTCTCTTCAAAAGACAGCGAACATGTATTAGTAGTGGGCATGTGTACGTGTATCGGTATTGTTCTCATTCGGAGGACATGCACTATGGTCTGACGGAGAAACTAGTTACAAACTCCTTCCTTTCGGCTGTCTTTACAAGATACGGGAGCATCCTTCTCTCTAGCTTCCACTACCACCTTCACCACTACCTTCACTACGCTTTACGAACAACTCTCTTCTCTCTCTCTCTCTCTCTCTCTCTCTCTCTCTCTCTCTCTCTCTCTCTTTCTCTCTCTCTCTTTCTCTCCCTCTCTCTTTCTTTCTCGTCTGTCTCAAACGTTCTTGAACTCCGTTACAACTTCGACATCGTCCATGGCCGATCATGAGTGTGATAACCATTAAGACGTACAAATTAATCGACTTCTCTACTCTGCTTCGAAATCTTTGGAAAACAGATTATAGACCGAATTAGTTGTATTAAACCGTGTTACGATTCAGAGAATTTATAGCTAACTGCTAGGGTGGCTTGAATATTCTCATACATTTCATCGTATTGTTATGTATAACGTGAAATTATACAGAAAAATATAAAATACGTGTCGTATAGTAAAAAAAATATTTTTCAAGCACACGTTACGATATATAATACCAGTAATCCATCATAAGAGTATTATAGCGTAATTAACGTGTATATATAGCGTAAATAACGTGGAATCGTTCTTATTGTAGTGATTATTTTATATCTAGTTTTTTTCATCCTTACGCTTTAGTTACGTATCGAATCGCTTCTTCTTCTTAGTTGTATATCTCAACATTTATATACCTACATCGTACCATAATATGTAAATGAAATATTTACATACGTTTGTGAATATCCAATATTTTTACGCTTTGGCTAAATAAGTAAAAGAGTACATAAAATTCGAACAAATATAAATTATTTCAATAGATTTCCCGTTCATTAATAGACGTTGAAAATTTTGACATTTCGGCCCTGATCATACCCGGATATGCAATATCGTTAACTCTCTCTCTCTCTCTCTCTCTCTCTCTCTCTCTCTCTCTCTCTCTCTCTCTCTCTCTCTCTCTCTCTCTCTCTCTCTCTCTTTCTCTATCTCTATGGAAAAATCTATTCGTTGGAACATCAACAAAAGTCAAACAACCTGACTTAAAAATTTTGAATTAAAGCAACATTTTAAGACGATGTCCTAGTCGACTTATATATTTTAAAATCTTCCAACATACCGCCAGATTCATTCTTAAATTAAATGAAAACAATGATATATTTTTACGATCGAAATTATTAAAGCACAGTTAGTATCGATCGTACGATAAGTGTAATGTGTCGAACGATGTAGGTCATGCAATAATATTCTTTTCTCATGGGTAAATTTGTAATAAAATGAATAAAAAAAATGAAAAAAATTTCCGATAAACACCAATACGATCGGCGTGGCGAAACGATCAAATGCGAGTTATTGTGCGCGCATGCTCTCTTATATGATATCTACGTTGACGACGTCAAGGGCCTTAGAAAAATTTTACGCTCGATCTCGTGGCAATCATCATGCCATTTAAATCATTTAATGATCATATCAAAGGATTTCTGATTTCCTCGGAAAATCGTTCAAAGTTCATGAAATGATTTTTCTCTTTTTTTATCGATCTTTCGAAAATCAAAGAAAGTTATACTACGAACTTTCTGTTCGCCTACAATTTTTCTGACCCAGTTTAGACTGGGCCACAAAACACTTGGTTAAGGCTATGAACGTAAGAATGAGTAACGTCGAGATCCACGAGAAAAGAAACTTCCCGGCGTAAAACTCGAAATGCACGTCTATATGTGCTCGGAAGAAAAATGACCGGGCTTTTCTTTTTCCCTTTCATAACCTGTTCGAACGTAATCTTCATTTTCTGCGTTTCCGACATTTCCAATTATACTATCCGAGGTCACTTCTTATATCCACTTTCAATTTTTTTTTTTCTTTTAATATGCTAAGTTCACTTTACACTTTGACTGCCACACCGAATTCGTATGTTTCGCTCGGGACGCCACAGCTGCTTATGTTATTGGTGGTCACTAGTGACATCTTAGTAACTGTTGATAGGGCCTTCATTTGTTTAAACGAACTATGTACTCGCATTCGTTATTTCATCGTAATAGAAAAATACACAATATATTGCTCAAACCGAGAAACTGCCAGGACATATTGGTATATATAATCGTTAGATATGTGCGCACTTCTAACTTCCACAATATGATTATAAGCAGCATTTATGATTATTTTCTGAGGTGTCTTTATAATAATATTCGTAGATTACCCCTCGAAAATATGGATGCAAATACTGAATATTTTTCGAGTGCATCTGAGGAGTCTTCATTAGAAGACTCGTCTCAAAATGTTTTAATAGAGTGCACCGCTAGATGCAAGATTTGTTCGAATATTTTCTTTATTGACGTTTTAATACAAATTTTGAATTGTTCGATAAGGCACTTTTTATTTAAAAGTTTGTTCTAATAAGCGCTTATATTGAACTGTCAATATTCATTCAATTTCTGCAATTGCAAGACATTTAGATGTCTACTGTCACTAGTGACCACCGTGGCGTCACAGAAGAAACCGCGACCGGTCATATATGATCAACATGGTAATGAAAGTGTTAATTTATCTCTTCGATATTAAAAAACCGAGATCGATCTTAGGATCTTTTTTATTTCTTGACTATTCTATCCCCCGTAAATCAAATGAAATAGGCTTATGTTCATCGTAAATATTTGAATGTAAAGAGGACGTGTAATAAGCGGTCGTTTTCCAAAGCAAAATAGGAAAGCGACATAAAACGAGTGCAATGAATTATGAAAAAAAAGTTAAAACACACTCGTATGCTCGTAAAAGTTCTGCATACTCGTACGAATTCCTCTATAAAAGTGCGTACTCTGTATGTATGTATATACCTGTACGGTCTTGTTTTTCTACTCCGTCAACTTGTCGTGCCGTTCTTTTGTTCCGTTCCTTTTGCATATATGTCGCATGCATCGTTTGAACGAAGTTTGCAAAAGTCCTAGATATTTTTTTCTTCTCCACCATCAATCGCATGCAACGAGAAAAAGCATGGAGGAGGAGAAGCAAGAGGAAATCCTTCGTTGTTCAAAGGCAATAGGCGAGATATAAAGTTAGAAGAAAGTGCCAAGAAACACACTAACAAAAGAGATAAAAAAACTCGGTGGTTTTTGATAAAATCGTACAGTACTTCGAACTAAAGTTTGAAAAATCTCGATAAGTAAGAGATGATAATGAATAGCACCTCATCAAGTTGGTTATGTTTCATGATCACAATTTTCATAATAAGATCTCTATTTCTGCTGCCTCGTAACATAGCGTTTTTAGTGAAAACTTTTGGCAATAACTTTTCTTGTAAAGATTACACTTGATTTACGTCAAAACTAGTTCATTACATGTCTTGAGAAAATATGTTTATTAAGTAAATCTTCAATTAATAACCGTAAAGTTATCGTTGATAATTACTTTTAATTGAACAAATGCTGAAAGCTGATTATAAATTGTACAGAAAAGACTATTCTATTGTACGTAACCAACTCTTGTAACAAATCTTTTGATCCTCTTTGCTTCAAGAACGAAAGTTCCAATCAGTAATTGCAACGACGATCTATCCTTCTCCGCAAATCCACGTGAAGGATGAAAGCAGAGCGATGGCAATGAACGTTTCCTTCTTTGACATGAAAATACATGCATACGTATATCTACATACGTTGCTATAACCAAAGTCGAATATCAGTATCTATCCGAAAGCTTTGTTCAAACCAACACGATCGGATCGTGGTTTCTCCTCGATCCTAAACCCCTTCGTTCACTAATACGTCGATCGTGCGAGGCATTCATTAAGTTGAGGACCGATTATTGGGAAACCGATAATTGGAAGGTCCGAAATATCGATCATCCCAAAGAGGCCTATATCCTATTTGATCATTTCTCTTCGATTCGTTTCATCGACCCATTTCCTTCCACTTTTCAACTGCTATTATTCATTCGAAAAGAATTAAAAAAAAAATTTTTCATCGGGTATCTACTTATAATAAATGAATACATCGTATACATTTTTGAGTAGACTGTATATTCATCGTATATACTGAGATTCTCATTGCAGCATGAATACGTACAGAGTAGACAGAGTTAATAGACACCATTTACCATTGTACAATCGCCATTGTTTCTATCTCGCCGGACCAAGTACCGTGCTCTACTCCCGTATAATTTCTTTACCATCCACGTACAATTCAGAGATTATAAATATCCGAGCTCCGTAAAATTTTACTCGCGACAATAACGAGACGTTTACCCTCGACAAATATACATCCTTGAAATAAATTGTTGTTCTTAATCTCCTCACATATCTTCCAATTATTCCAAACAAGCTGTCCCATTGTTACCTCGCAAACTCTGCACCACGTTCGAAGGCTCTTCTCTATTCGAGCTAAATCGAACTAAACACAATTTGGATATATAGCGCTTAACATCGAGCTATCGATCTACGCGTTAGAGAGACACGTTGTACTACTCAGTTACATACTCTAAGACGATGATACAAGTCCTCCGAAACGATATAGGACGTTCAAGTAGCTAAAGGGCCAGCTCGAAGGGTCGACTCGTCGCATGACCTACTTTTCCGGAGGAGAGGTAAAAAAACAGCAATGGTAGTTTTTCGCTTGTAGAAAGAAAGTCCTGAAAGAAAAAAGGAATAGAAAGATAGAATTATATTCGCCTATAATATACATGCATACGTTCTATATTTCACATATGACACATATAGATTAAAGTATAAATTATACTATAGAATTACGTCATTCGATACACCTATAGAAATAAATCTAGACGACAGTTGACAGAAAATATGTGTATAACACATACGTTTCATTCCGTATGAATGTAAAGTGCGTAGGAACGTATGAGGTGAAAGGAAGAGATAGTTTGCGAGCGAGCAACGCGACCCCTTTCCACGTGTTGCACACCCCTTCACACCACCGTCGAGGTCCAAAGCCATCACTGAGGACCCCGCCCTTGTGACGTCATAGCATAGAGCGCTTGCGTGTGCGTGTTGCGTATAGTTCACAAACTTCGCGTGTATTCGTGGGCGCAGTGATCGCGCGCAGGATTTCTTTCTCCGTCTCGCTTGCACGCTCACTCTCGCGCGCTCTCTCTCTCTCTCTCTCTCTCTCCTCTTCGTTCTCTTCGTTGTCCTCCTCGTCGAGGAAAGCTACGTGGAGGGGTGTATCGACCTCTCCCTGCTACCAGATTTGCGATTCTTTCCCCGTCTATGAAAAGTAGATGGAGAAGAGGGAGCAATGACGATAGTAGGAGCACAGTGACGTCACAGATTGTCGAGAGAAAGGATCGAAGGCTAAAGCGAGAGGGTGAATATACATGCGAGTACGCACGTCGTTCGAAGCTAGTCGTCGAATCGAATCGAGGTCGAACCTTGTGCTTTCGCAATACCTTTCTCGTTATCTTTGCTTGACGAATTTTTTTCCTCTCTTTCTTTCTCGTTTTTTCGAAATTATCATTATTTACATTACCACATTTTTCATTATAATTTTCGATATGAATTCGACAGGATATATAGATATCAAATGAAAAGTAAAGTGTCAAAGACAAAAAGAAAAAGAGATACTTGCCGGAAGATTTGATTCTCAAAAAGTAGACGGCTTATAGGAGCATCCATTCGATAGTTCGTAACGTGATGATGTTGAGAACGTAACGTCGATTTTATTTTTGCTCATCATCCGTGTAATTTATCGACAAGTAAATGCATTAACAACGAGGTAATGCAACAACTGTACTACTGATTGAATTTCTTCACTTTTCTGTCACCTTTAAAAATAGAAATCAATATTTTAGAGATTTTCAAAGTTCAAGTACAATTTTACGCGACCATATAAGAAGGTTATAAACGTAGATAAAGTACAGGGTGTATACAAAATATGTGTAAAGACTATCATAGGGGCATTCTACATCTTCGGATCGGTGGACATTTATAAAAAATAACGCGTGAAAATTTGTCCTTAACTTCGAAATTGAAGGTTAAAGTTTTTTTGCTTGCATCGTATTCTACTCGCCATGAGGACAGAAAGTATCAAAGGAAGCATGGGTCACAAATCAACCGTTCACTAGAAAAATGACTTTAAAGTTCCAATACATCTAAAACTAACTTTATTTATAATATTTTTACATTTCATTGTTTACATTTCATAGGACACAAAGACTCTCGTGTAAAATTGTTCTTAACGTCAAAATTGAAGGCACGACAAATAGATATTCAGTAAATTTAGTAAGATGTTAATCCATAGAAATATTCCAATACAAATATTCACGTTTCAAGACAACGTGATTTTCAGTGGCTAGATCAACAATCTGATATTACGGCATTTTAATCTACACTGAGCCCAGGCCGTTCCCGAGTGCACTGGCGTAAAGAGGAACGAGTTATCGTTCTTACTCGTGCATATCCACTAATGGGCCTACATAGAGTAGGAATAAGTCACATGATAGTGCGAAGAATAATTTGAGAAGATTATAAAATTTGACATGTGCAGGCACTTCATCCAAATGACTATGGCCACCGACGAAACTTCTGCCGTTAGATACTACATAAATTGCAAAGCGAATCACGATTTTTGCAACATGTGTTGTTTACCGACGAACGTAATTTTTCAAATTCTAGTATCTCCAATCGTCAAAATGCTAGAATATGAGCTTTTAAAAATTCTAATGCAATGATTGAAAAATTCAATCAAGGACGTTTCACAATCAACGTATGAGCAGGCATCATTGGAGATCACATTATTGGCCCTATTTATTTTCCTGCTCTAAATTTTGGATCTAGCCGCTAAAAATAACGTTGCCTTGGAACATCTTCTGCACGTAATAATCTTCTATTATATCTTACTGTCTCTCGATATATTTCACGCACTAAACGGTAGTTCTCTCCTGCTTCGTCAATAGCACGTAACACTTGCCGTATATTTCTCTAGATTGCCATCTTATTACACTCACTGAATATCGAAAATAGACTGATTGATCACAAACATAGCTACAAGAAATCGTCAATAATACGAATAGAAGGCGACTGTAAAAGGTAAACTGTGAAATGTAGAAATATAATAAATAAAGTTAGTCCGAGACTAGAGTTTTTCACTTATATCTCATCTTGATTATTGCACTATTTGTTGTGTCCTTCAATTTCGACGTTTAAAACAACTTTGCACTAGAGTCTTTGTGTCCTATGAAATGTAAACAATGAAATGTAAAAATATTATAAATAAAGTTAGTTTTAGACGTATTGGAACTTTAAAGTCATTTTTCTAGTGAACGGTTGACTTTTGACCCATGCTTCCTTTGATACTTTCTGTCCTCACGGCGAATAGAATACGATGCAAGCAAAAAAAAATTTGACCCTCAATTTCGAAGTCAAGGATAAATTTGCACGCGCTATTTTTTATAAATGTTCACCGATCCGAAGATGTAGAATGCCCCTATGATAGTCTTTACACATATTTTTTATGCACCCTGTACACAGACGGACAATAGACGACGTATAACTGACATTTCATAGAAACTATTCGAGCTGACTATAACTACGCTTCCCCTAACATTGATACTCCTCGCTCTTTTAGCTTCGACCTTCCTGTGCTTAAATAAATACGACAGAAAACAATAATAAACATTGCGATAAATAAACGCTCGAGGGCAAGCTCTCGAGAGACGAGCACATGAGCTCGTGGATAGAATTGTAAATACGAGATAATCCCCATAGTCGTCTGATTCGCTTCTTTGCGAATCGGAAAAGCGAACGGACGTTTATGTACGTATTATCGTCTTTGAGAAAATGGAATCGATAGTGAAATGCTGATGCAGTAGATATTGTTGCCGATTATTTCTCGAAAAAATAATCGATTTTTTTTTGTTTTATATGAAATAAGAGGAACATGATTGCCAAATTGTTACTTTAAAAATACATATTCGATATGGTTAAAGAAATTTGACTATTTTTCAGCGACAGACTTTTCGATGGTTTCGTAGTCGACGTACTCAGGATGAAAATGTCGATAGTAAAAGTAAAGAAAAAAAAATAACAGGATCTTGAGTGATCTATCGTTCGTTTCTCGTTGAATTTTCCTTCGATGGTGAATTCGACTGATGGTCGTAAACAATATTTACATACGGTATGTTATCGCCGAAGGAATTGCCTGTCCCACTGAATGACAGATAAGACATTGCGCGATTTTCACTCCGTGCATATATATTTGTAGAAAAAAAAAAGAACTTGTAAAACTTATCAACGCCAGCCATGAAATTTTGAAATTAATGGAAACGCGATCAGGACGCTGCGAGATTAAATTTGGCTAATTCTCGATCGGAATAAATCCCTAATCTCTCTCTCTCTCTCTCTCTCTCTCTCTCTCTCTCTCTCTCTTTCTCCGTTGTATAGCGTTAATGAAAATCATTAATAAATGGATGCGTTTCTAATTTAATTGCTTTCAGTTGATTGCAGTAATAACAATAACGATAACGATAATTATAATAATGACGACAAAAGACGTGGATGATCCCCGTACAAATCCAACGATTGAATATCATTCGATGATATTTGATTTTGTAATTATTAGAAGATCGTTCGCGACTTGAATATCAGGACAACATAATTTTTTATCACCAATCGTAATCTCGAAGTATTTTTGATATTTTCTGCTTTTCGTCGTTCTTTCAATCAATCAATTCATAATTATACATTGAACGTTGAGATCATAAATTGGTAGGTACTTACATGCATATCGCTCTGAAGATATTGCTTTAATCTTTGTTTCCATGGCACTTGCAAGTGAGGCTATCGCTAATATGCAAGATCTGGGTCGTATTCGTAATAATAATAATTCATGATAGACGTATAGTTGCTTTTTCATTAAGTTTGAATTCATAGAAATGAATTCGTCCGATAAACCCAAATTTCGTTGACTTTTTCATGCTATAAAATATTACATTAATTACTAAAATCTATGTAAACTCAAACATAACGATATTTAGATTATCTTCTGCTAGATTTAGAATGAATGTGAACCTTGCCTATGATGTTTCATTCATGGTGTAATATGTATACAATATAAGAACTTATTGAATGAAGCTATTATCAGCCGATTAACATCGTTAGAAGTGTAAAGAATAATGCCATTTTTTTGTTCGTTCATAATTCGACTCATTAAAAATCCGTCGAAGCGTTAAAATTTTCGGTTAGTGAAAATTAATTAAATAGCTACTTTGGCTACTATTAATTATAAGACTGCGGTGTAATCTGTAGAACTTAAATTGAATTTTCCACGTGACAGTCAACCGAAATTCGAGAAAATCTAATTTCAAAGATCCACTGGGATTTCCTTATTACGTCCCGTTGTGTATACGTCGAGGGAACATAATTATAGAGACAATAGTATTTCAACAGAAGGATACAACTAAAGAATAATGGAAAACCAAAGTGTCGAAGTATTAGGGAAGCCGAGTGGTAAGGGTTTGAAGAAGAGAGAAAGAAAAATATAAAGAAAGCATGCTAAAGTTAGTAATACACAATACTATCCTAGGTGTTTTAGGTTTTATCCAACAAGAATAAAGAGATGCAAACATTTAAAAAAATATCGTATTCTTGCGTATATTTATTACTTACTATATACACATGACGATATTATGATTTTGTAGTACATATAGAATATATGCATCGATCACCAATCAAAATTTGTTGATGACCTAATAAAAAGGTACTGAGAAAACTTTTGAAAACTTGTTTCTATATTATAACGAATCATTCAAACTCATTCTCTTTTCTTTCTCCTCTTTTTTCAATGTTATTAAGTATAAGAAAATTTTCACCATGCGAACTTTGATCATCGATCAAGTATGTGTTATAGGATTATAGACACATTTCAAAACGATTGTGACTAAGAGATACGGTCACTATCAGTTTAATATCGTATATGAAATCCTTTACGCCGTAAAGCTTTCCCTCGATGTCTCATATGTATATACGAGTAAATAATCGATAATAATTTATGATCGTTTATCGAGGCCACATATCATGAAAATATTCTAAATGATAAAATATAGCTATATAAGTATGATAGAGGATAGTCAATGTTCTAGAAAGTAATAGAAAATACATAAGTACGAAAGAGTAAGCTTCGTGGTTTTAATCTCACGATAGTTTCGAAGAGATCGATCGGAACGCTTCGAACACGTACTCCACGATATCTCGACGCTTGCGTGCCGAGCTCTTAGCGCGTATCAATGCGTATACAACGTGAATTGCTTAAATTCATGCGATACTACGTCTTTTCATAGACGGATAGAATCTAACTAATGATGGATACCATGCAAGGCCTGCATAACCTTGTTCCATCGGCATCATAAATCGCGCTACGTCGGCAACACGATGTGTGTCGGCAACATCGCTATGCGTGTCTGTACTCTCTCTGTCTCTCTTTATCTCTCTCTCTCTCTCTCTCTCTCTCTCTCTCTCTCTCTTTCTCTCTTTATCTCTCTCTCTCTCCCTCTGTCTCTCTTGCAAATTACTATTCTCGCGGGGGTATGAACCCCCTATACTAATAGTAATTTGATTTTCACCGCTTTAATGCCAGTACTTATTACCGGCTAATCATATTGCTAAACTACAACACGGATTGCTTAAAATTGATAATTTCAATGGGTGAAGCACTAATCTTATGAAAGATTCCGTATAAGTATATAGATACAAAGTGACGGTCTGTTAATAAATTACCTGCAAAAACTTACTAAGTCTTCTCTAATTGAGATAAATATCGATAGTATAAATTATAAAAAGAAGAACGAATCATCCAATGAAAATCATTATCCTTGTAGCTTAACATTATCCTTGTAAGCTTCCGGAGCTTACTTTCTTCTGATGATAATGAATATCTTAAAATATGAAGTAAACTATGACATTACATCCAACACGATTAACGTAAATTGTATTTCTTTATAAAAGAATAGATATATGTATATAAATGAGTATTAAACACATATACTTACTTATATACGTCATTCGAAAATATTATTACCTGTTTATCGATATCGATTAAACGTCATCGATGTCCCACGCAGATATCTATTATACGACCGAATGGATATATCCAATGGATGCCAATTTTCTGTACGAATGCGGACTAAAGATCGATTCCTTTTATTAGTGCATCGTTTCGAAAGGAGGGAAGCGAAAAATACAGAGGAATCGGACTCTCCATGCAAGATTCGAACACGTTCGAGATATCGTCGATACTATTCTATAAAATTTTCCGCATCCTTCTTTTCATTCGTCCGAATTTATATTCGTGATTCATTGAAATTCTATAATCGAAGGTAGTTACAATACTAAGATTGAGATCGATCGATAAACTCAAAGAAATACTACTCGTAATTCACGATGCGGCTATACGTTTATTATACCGAAAATTCCCATTTGTAACCACCAACATTAAAACGACAACGTGGATACACATCCCATCTGGAATGAGAAGCGCCAAGCAAATAGATTTTTGCACGTGTTACGTGTTAATCTTTTGATGACACCGAGTACGAGAAAGACAGAGAAAGAGTAGGAGAGAGAGAGAGAGAGAGAGAGAGAGAGAGAGAGCACAAGCAATAAAATATTCTATTTTTCCATTGAAATTTTCACACGTACACCTCGCGTCTCGTAAATCAGCCACGTGTACACTCACCGTTGACGCGTTTAAACAGTGATTCTTTTTTCTCTATCTCTGTTGTTTTTTTTTTTAGAACAAATAGAATACCTAAGAAAAATGTGCTGGTTATAAAGAAATTGCTTTCTCAAGTTTATATGTATATATTATCAACAAGCATCTTAAAAGATCAATAGGAAAATAAAACTGTGGAATATGGAAAAGAGAAGTATGGAAGGGAGAATGAGAGAGATGTACAACGTCCTATGAGTCGGAAGGATTCGTAGGAGTGTAAATTATGTCCGTAGCAGAATCTACTCGATACGCTTACTAGAAGCGATTCCGAGTGGTCTCGTAGGTTGTTTCGTTAACCGTTATGTAATTTACATTTTCATGGGGAATTAATTCGGTAGATTATCCAAATAAACTTTGAGACCGATCGAGAGATCTGTCGTCGAATATACGAGATTCACTCGTCGAATAAGTTATATCTCCTTTGGATCTGAAACGTGTACGAACAGAATTGATTTGAAATATAGCTTCTAGTATACACCTAATTCATCGAGTGCTTCATTCGAATCATTTCACATAGACCGTTCAATTATTCTTAACTTTGGTCTTATCTATCTAGGTAATTTATTCGTCGACTCTATCTTCATTCGAATGATTTATAACGTTAATAACGCTAAAAATTGTGTCTCTCTTTCTCTCCCTCTCTCTCTCTCTCTCTCTCCCTCCCTCTCTTTCCCTTTTTCTATCTAATTTATTTCCTGGGAACATAAATATCTACATATATCGAAGAAACGATCGATAGCTTCTTTTCTTCCACACACTTCAATTCTCTCAAGCTCATACAGCGAGCGGATGTTTGCGTTTACTCTCAATCCTTGAGACGCCTTCTCGTGGTAGCTAACACTAAACTACAAAACAAACGGTATTTACCGGTACGTGCTTTGTTGAAGTTTCGAGGTATCCGCGACGATCTTGTAAACGTACAAGCGAGAACATTTTGCTTGCTTCAAAATCGGGGACACGAAGGAACTAAGTACTAAACGATTCGTTAATTATGCGAAAGGAAACTAGAAAATAGACGAGAATAGACTAAGAATGATGGTGAAGAGGACAGGGCTTCTCGCGTCTCATCACAGAATCCTCCTTTAATTTGTTTATTCAATAACGTCGAAGTCCAGTACGCTACAAGGAGCATAATTAACGCTTATTCGCGCATCCAATCAGCCAACTTCCATTACCGCTTATGACTGTTCGTACGTTCATACGCGGACTAATCCTAAGTATCGCTTACGTAAAACAAACTACAGCTTCTACGTACGTATTTGTTCCACAAAGCGAGTCAAACATTTGGACTTTACTCGTCGAATGATGAATAATAATATACTATAGATGGATAAAATGTTATGATAATATATGTATGTACGTAATATATACTTTCGACTACAAATTTTAATTAGTTTCTCATATTTTAAAATAATTTCATTCTCTTGAATTTTCAATGCTTCTAAAAAAAAGAAGTTACATTTGATAAAAAATAAAAAAAAAAGAAATTTAATTTACGAAAATTTTTTGATATCTTTGTGCAAGAGAAATAAAGCTACTAAGCACGTACGACAATTTAGTCGGTACAACACCTCGTAGGATGAGCGTGTACATAGAGAACGTACAACAGTTTTCATCGCGGGAGCCGTCGGTGCCACTGAGGATAACGTGTTCGGTTCCGACGCGAAGGGTTGAGAGGAAAAGGGCTGTAGGACGAGTAGGTTTTTCCACTAGCATTATTATACACCGTTCCGTGTTCGCGTTATGCTAAAATCCAAATGCAACCGCGTATTATTTTCCAACGCAGCTGAAATACCATGATCTCATCATCCAATGAATGAGAAAAGTTCTTTCACCCTTCAACCTGGAAAGGGCTTCTCAGATTTATGTTTTGCTCGGACTGCTGTAACGTGGTCGATTGCCGACGTCACTCGCAAGCCAAGCCACGTTCTCAAGGGTGTCGAGAGTGTTGCGCAGATGATGTGCACACGTGCGTTGCGATGGACGAACGAGTAAAACTAAAGAGAAAGAGAAAAGAGTGAGAGTGGAGAAAAGAGGAAGAGAGAGAGAGAGAGAGAGAGAGAGAGAGAGAGACTCATAAATGGAAAAGAGGATACTCGCTTTTCTGGTAATATGCATAATATTTTACGCAGAGTGAGAAACATTGAAAGGTATTCCTTTACATTTATTTTACATTTATTTACCTAGACATTTATTATACCGTTTGTATATATATATATATATATATATGTATGTATGTATGTATGTATGTATGAATATGAACGTGTATATATTTTTACTAACTCGTTGTATCAAATGTATGATTTTATATATGTGACGTTATATAAATTCAGTACATTTGAAATAAGTCAAGACACTACGAAAACAATTCTGAGTATTTGTGACTTGTTAAACATGTAAGTTACGTGACTCCCTCTTTATTCGGATTCATAATTATATTCTAGAGACGGAAGTTCATACGCAGGTAAATAAAACGTAAAATTGACATTGGTCAAAAGTACAAATTTCGAGCGGCATGGACACGTTCGTGAACCCAATGAAAAGAGCTATTTCAATTATTAATGAATATTTAACCGTACTTCAGGTCTTGCTAAATTACAAAAATATTAGTTAGCAATCCCATTAACGATGTCGCCAGTGGCAACCCGTTCTGTCTACGATTTCGTCGAAATAAATTTAGAATTAAACGTTGACGAGTCTACGAGACGCGTAATATTCGATATACATATATACATGTGTATTCGTTTAGATAACTCTTTATATGTAAGAGTGTATGTATAATAGAGGAATATCGATGTTGTAACAATAATGCATTCGTCGAGTAAAGCAAGTGCATATAAATAGTTGATCGAGATCTGTCGTACGAGCAGGTTAATATTAGCGAATTTAGTGGTTTCAATATCAAGTTTATTTTAAGTTGTTGACTTGCAAAGCGAACAGAATATGACTATGTGAGAGAGAAGACGAAACTAAAAGAGTACGTGGTGCGTATGTATTGATACTAATAAACAATTCGACTACGAGAACGCCATTAGTTCTCACTTCGTTAGCGTTTAAAGGTGTTCACTCAAGCAGAATTGTTTCAATATTTCTTTTCTTTAATAACGTCAGTGTTACGAGGTAAGGCATATCAAATATTTCCATTATATATATATTTCCAAATATTTCCATAATATATTTTCCTTATCAAGACCTTCCTAATACTTGTATCACGTGAAGCTACAATACGTATGTGCACGAGTTATTTGATTATCTGCAAATTCGATTAATGCGTAGGATTTATCGCGAAGCGAATGAAGCTCGATGAAACGCAGAGAAAGGGAGAGAAGAGATAGATAAATGGAGAGAGAAAGAGAGAGAGAGAGAGAACGTGATGAATTGACGTCATGAAATGTATCTTTATAATAGAATTGCATATAAAAACGTTTACACAAAATTCATAAACTATATTTTCAATTTATACGTATATATATATATATATATATATATATATATATATATATATATATATATAAATACATGTACGATCAATCGTTCTTGATAGGATAAAAATGATAAAACGGATGAATAACATCATGGGGACAAAGTTTAATGTCTTCTGGAGTGGCTTGTACATAAGATAATACGTCTGGGTTGCGAAGAATGTAAATTATCGCATTAAAGACACCTGTCAAAGAAACATTCTGAACACCTGCGAGAGAAGGAAACATTGTAATTAAATTGTATACCGAGCTGACTGCATCTACTAACTATGCACAATGACTTCTTCATGTCGGATGTATGTTATATAAGATAAGCTTATCTTATCTTATTAAAGAGACAGAATCCTCGAAAGAAAATTCATTTTCCTTCCTTTTATGAAAGGAAAAATAAAACAGTTTATCATCTTTCTAATACTTATTTCATTATAACTGTTCATCTTCGCAATTTCCATTAAAACTCGGGAAATGTTTTGTTTTTTTTTCCATGCGTATTTTGTTAGTTAAGTTAACTGGTATAATAACGACACGCGATATATTCGATAATCACTGGTGCTTCAGCATTTTCTAAGTTTCGACAAATCCTGTATAATTGTTGCTCATATGCAAATATTGAGAAATATAGTTTTCAAAACCAATCTTGCTAAACAATCGCTACATTTTTTTCTCACCTACATCTACGCGTACAGTTTTATCGTGCGTGTAAAAAAGTGACTTTTGTAAATTCTTGAGAGAACAAAGAGGGCTATTCGTGAAAAGAAAATAAGCATGGCGGGAAATATAAAGAGAGAAAGAGAAAGGGGGAAGAAAGAAAAGTAAACTTTTTGTACAATACAAGCGTACTCGACTCGGTCCAAATTCCTTTCTCTTATCTTCCATAACTATATCTAACGACTGTGCCGTTTATATTGTGCCGCTAGACGGCCCTTTCATATTCACTTTTTACTCCGAACATAGAAGTCGAGTAAACGTGAAACTTCACGAAGTTAAAAAAAGCACTCACGAGCGATATTTCTCATACCTTCTCTTGAAAACTCAAGAGACGTTGTTCATCTCTTGAAAGAGATATTTAGATAAAACGATCGATCTTATCGGTGTTTCTTTCTGGACCAAACTACGTTTATAGAAAAATTAGACTAAAAAAGATTATATTAAAATTCTTTGAAGCTTTAGAAATGTAAAAAAATTCATTGAATACTAGGAAATTTGCCATTTGGATCGATTGGTCTTTATGGATGTCTCATCAATAACACTCACCAACAGTGATCTCGGTACTTCTCGCTCTCTCTCTCTCTCTCTCTCTCTCTCTCTCTCTCTCTCTCTCTCTCTCTTTCTCTCTCTTAAACCAGAAGTGATCCAACTATCCCCTGGGATGCAATTTCTTGAAATCGGCTCCAATCGCGGCGGAATGCGAAACCGCGAAAGCGGTAATCAAGATGACTGCTTCGAAACGAGTGATCTCAATCCGGCTATCTGGATGACTACGTATCCGCTTCATCGTTTAATTTTCGTTCGTAACCAAAGGCTACCTCGCTTCCTATTAAGAGAACTTCCGCTTTGTCTCGTTGGCAAAATCCGCTCGATCATCGTTATGACACTTCAAAATTTAACGAATCTCCCTACGCGCATTTTTGTAGACAATTTATTTATAAAACTTTAATGATCTCTATCTATTTACGTTTACTTCTCTAACGTTTTACGAGATTATCATGATGAAAAAATGACAAACTGTCTGGACATAACTCCCACTTTGTCGAAAACCCAGAAATGAAGAACATATCAAGAGAACGTCATAATGCCTTGCAAAACGAAAACAATGTTGGTTAAACTACTACTATTTGTCGGCCTATCTAGTAAATAAAACAAATTTATGCAGCTACATATATAGCATATAGCATTCTTTGCAATGTTTTCATATATAACAGCGAGCTATTTCGATATAATAATATCAACAAATTTATATATACAATTGACGAAAAGATATTCGTGACAGATAGATCCTAGACTTAAATTGAAGAGTATTGTTGGAATATGATAGTGTTGGTTATAAGACAAGAATTTAAAATAGTTTAATATAACTTGTAGAATGTAAATATGAAATTAACAAAATGATACATTATTACAATGCTTTCACATGTTGATTCTTTATTCTAATTCGTCATTGTTTAATACTTCAGGATTGATTCTTCGATAGTGAATTTTTTCGATCTCAAAACGTTGCTGAACATCATCCATCGCATTCATCTGTCACACACTGTATTCATACTTTTCTCCTCAATGATCATTCATACAGAAATACTTTTTATCTAACATTTATTATTAAAAGAAAGAAAGAAGACAAGCAAAAGAAAACACACTCACACAATTTTCGCTTTATTTATATTCGTACATTATTCTCTCACAGCCTACAGTATAATGTCATTAACTAATTAAAACATTTATGGAAAAGAATTAATTAATAACACGAAGATCAATTAATAAAATATTGGAGAAATTGTTAAAGCTTCCATTGTTCCATAATTCCTTTCCTTTGAGATAACGTATAAAGTTATTTCTAAATATTTCAACACAGAAAATGATTTTTAATATTTCGAAGGAGAACTATTAATTCATAGGTCTAAAATATTAGTTAATCTTCTCTAGCTCAAAATTTTCAGCAATTAATGTACTAATTTCCGTTTCTCGCCATTTTGCTTCTTTCGTTTTCATATTTACGTTGGATTCAATGCTATGCATAAGAGTGTAAACGAATTAGTATGGGTTTAATTTCAAAATCCTTGTTTATAATGACTATTAATATTTTAGTGATCGTACATGACGTACCTTCTACATGAAATATATATATACTAGGTTGTAGATTGAGCGTTGGTTCGCGAAATTTCAAACCAGACGAATTATTATGCGGTAGAGAGCATAAGAAATTATGATATATAAATTAAGCTTTAGATATTATAGTCGACATTTTATAACAAATGAAAAATGCTAATACTACCTTTAAGTATATACTGTAATAGTACTACTAGTACTATTATAGTATATATATAATAATACTTACTAGTATTTTTTTTTAAAGTAGTCGATTAAGCATGGTCAGAAAAAATCGTGTTAAAAAAAGATATTTTTCGACAATAGTTTATGCACAAATAAAAAGCTTTTTCAAAAATTTGATAAAGAAATGTACTAGATTAAACCTTCGTATTTAAAAGGACCTTTCTCATTGAAATTGGTCAAAAATTACTCCTGTTCTCATTAGTGGCCTAAATGATGTTTTCGACATTTTTTGCGAAGAAACAGTTTAGTAAGAACGCAAAGAAATGCATTTCACGATGCTCGTTTGGAAAATCTACGGTAACTCACTCGGTCATTTTAATGAGATTTAGCCAGAAAATTCTATGGCAAAAATAAGGAAATACATGTCCAATCATTTATGTCAATGGATTTGAGTTTCAAAAAAAAGTGTTAAATTTTTGAAAAATTTGTAGTTCCTCTTAGACGTTATAGACTAAAAAGATAGAGATTCTATCAATAATGTGTAGTATATTGGCAAGCATCTAGATTTGTAATTCAAGAATCGTAAATTCGAGGCTGAATGATTGCAGTATTTTTTTATTATGTCCATGTAAATAAAAATAATTAATTAATTAATTTTTTTTCTTTATTTAATAATTTAGTAAGGTGTTATTATGCAATCTATTATATTTATTTCCTCCACGGGTGGCTGACATGAATTTCGCGGTGATCTGTGCTAGATAAGACACAGCAACAGTATAATTTTGTTTGATAACAAATGTACGTAAAGTATATTCATTTATCGATTATTTTTTCAAAATTAATAATTATTGAACATATATATTATATATTATTTTTAATGATGATAAAAACATGAACTCGATTTCACATTATCTACGAGATTTTTCTCCCAGCGTTATTTTGTATGGTTTTCTCTGTAGGAGTAATTTATATTATTGTTATTATCTATACTATAATTATTATTATTATAATATAGTAAGAATATATATATATATATTTATTCACTAATTATTTTTGACAGAACATTCAATCAAATTTTGCTTTTTGCGGAAAATTTATATACTATTTATTATATGTGTCAATTATATTCATTATTCTTTAGCATTTGTCGTGAAACTAATGCATATTGACATATCTAGCACGATTCACTGTGAAACGCACGCTACCATAAACAAAAATATACATATAAGAGATTGACAAGTGTGAGTGCATCATCTACTAACACTACTTACTTTAACCCACATGAAACCAATTGTTATGTATGCATGAGAGGGGAATAACCAATAGAAGCTTATATACCGATACGATAGACGTATTCTGGCAACAGCGTTTCCCGCTTATTCGTACTTCATATTCTCTCCATACCTATCGTGCTTAAGTCACACATACTTCGAACAAAAGATTGTGAACAGCCTTAATGTAGTGATTAAACAGAAACCAGTCCTACAAACTGTAGTGGAAAAGAACAACTGACAATTACGAATCATTTTCAACTTTACCGAAGACAACTCGTATCTAATTTTATTAAATTCTCTTTTTCCTTTTTATTACATAATTGCATTTGCTCGACAGTAGTTTACAATAACGATTAGAGATAATAAACCATTTCACTTCCTTGCAATGTAAAATATATATTGAAATTATCTTTATTAAATAATATTTGAAATTTGAAATGGCATTTTGCAATCTTTTCTATAAAATTAAACAAAATTGATTACATATCGTTTATTTCTAAGTAATTCAACAGCAAATTAACTGCTATTAAAACTTTTTACTTTTTATCAAATAAATTAGACACATTAAAAAGTATTTCTACTTTTTATACCCCATCTAATACTTAAACAAAGTATGATATTTAACTTTTATAGATTATCTACAATATTTCTTACGATAAAATAATTTCAAATTTTAAAACGATTCAAAGAATAATAAAATTTACTTAAATTTAGTATAAAATAAATTTTGGAAGGACTATTCAATTATTCTTTAATTTTCTTTTATTATAAATTTTAATTAAATTCCTCATCCCTAATTTTACAATAACGAATTTAATATTTATTATTACATTCACATTTTCTCGGTAAATTTCGGTAAACAATATTAAAACTTTTTTATCATATTATTTATACTATATGTATTATATTTATCTTCATACGTATTTGATTTGTCTCACATTTACTATATTGATGATCATATTCTCTTCGAAGAAGTGCAATTTTGTTTTTTAGACTTTCACGACCCATCAAATATAATCTGTTTTGTAATGTAAATGTGTATATGATTTGTGAACTAACATTTATAACATAAAATGCAGAAATCTCAACGCTAATATTCATATAAAAAGATTTATTATCAAAATATGAAGAATTGTATAAACATTAATAAAATTGATAAAGTATATGAATAAGTGGGTAACAAAATGTGAATAAATGTGTAATTTAAAACTATACCACTCATTCTTCACAATAATTATACACGTACACTACTTTGATTTTGTTAGATATGTGCATCCTTTTTTGAGAAAATCTGGATGAGAAACGAGATTCTAATGAAAATGTAGAGATTGAAACGAAAATAAAGGTTAATGTTAGATTATGAAACAGCCAAAGAGAATATTGAAATAAAGTGTGCATATACTGCAACATATATGAATACATATATTATAGATTTACGTATAGGACCAAGTAAAAGATAGTATTTCACTGACTCACTCGTCGGTAGGCTACTAATTCGTATCAATCTCTATTAGGACGTAAACTCGACTCAGTTCGGCCGGGAGAGTTGCTTTTAGTTAAAACCTGTAATATTGCCCTCGGTTTCCCTCTCTCTCTTCTGAGAATCCTTTTATCCATCTATCTCCTGTTTCTCTCCTTCTTGTTCTATTCATGCTTTCTTCCTCCGTTGCTCTCCTCTCTCTCTCTCTCTCTCTCTCTCTCTCTCTCTCTCCCTCTCTCTTTCGCTCTATCCTTTCATCCGTACACGCAAACCGTTTCTATATTTACTTTTAATGGGATAGTGAACCAAAAATGCACTCGCGAGATTCGATTTACAGTCGGTGAAAGCATAATTGATAGGACGTAGACGCAATTCACGGGCTCTCTTTCTCATTGACCTAGTCTCAAAGATTTATTTACTTACTGCGATTTAAAAATTTTTTTTATCCTCCTGATTAAATCGTCTACCTTTTTTTATTAATAAAAATAAAAAAAAAGAAATCTCTGAATACATCATTCACGCGCCTACGACGTTTTCTACAAATCTTTTCTTCTTGGATCTTCGAAAGAGGTGAAAAAGGGCCTTTGGTTTTTCTCTCCTCATTCGACGTCGAAGAAACCATTAAAATCGTAACTTCGATTTTATAAATAACGTGTGTCCTTTAAAAAAAAAAAAAAACGGTACGTTGATCGTTTTTCTATCCTTTCGATGCGTGACAATGCGTAGAAGTTTTGATTTAAAATTTTATATTCTTATGTTATAACTTTATGATACAGAATAGATACACATATATGCACAATTAAATTTCATACTACTCAATGTAATTTGTTTGAATGAAAAATAAATAAACATGATTAATTTATGACAACAATCAGTTACAACCAATAATTACATGCATTATTAAAACTTGAACTCATAGAAAAATTATAAAGTTCTCCAAGCTTTTGCCATAAATAGAATGTATTTTTAAAATCCACAGAACAATTAATAGCATAAGTACTAGCAACGTGGTTTAAGGTTCCTGGATATCAAATAAATTTCTATTTAATTTTTAAACTTTTTACGTCATCGCCAGAACTATCAAAGTAATGTTTAAAAACTATCGAAAAAACGTAAATAATCGTAATAATTTATTTCATCAGGCTAGCACGGAACTTGGTCGCTATACAAAGAGCTTAAACAGAGGTAGTATAATAAATGTCCTGGTGCAAGACTCAATGAGGGTCGTTTCCTCTACGCGGTTTCGTTAGCGCGAGTGACATGATCTTGACCGATTACATCGCACTGTGGAAACTGTTAGGTTTCACAACCTTGCATCGAGTGCAACCGAGAAACTCGTTAGTCAACGACGCACGACGTCATCAAGAAAGAGAGAAAGAGAGAGAGAGAGAGAAAAAGAGAAAAAGAGAGAGAGAGAGAAAAAAAAAGAGAGAGAAGGAGAGAAAAAGAGAGAGAGAGAGAGAGAGAAAAAAAGAGAGAGAGAGAGATAAAGAGATCGTTGCCATCTAGTTAACTTCCGATCTATGTCGGTCGCTTTGACTTGTATATTTCCACTTGATCAATCAAAGGTTCACTATTCTCGAAGCAAATAAAATTCTGTTTTTTTCTTTTTTTTGTTAAATTATACGAGGAGATTCTACGAAGCAGTTCGAATTAACCGTGAACGTGACGTGTCAAATTTGAGTATTTATAGAAATTGCTCCACCACACGAGAGAATTTTTTTTAATAAAGAGCTCGACTGATTGGGCTTTGAAGTTTTCATGCTTCCAAATAAACATTATTATCGATATAAATTTAGCTGGAACACAATGTCTTTCTCTGAGAAAATATGCTTATAGAAAATTAATCAATAACTTTCTTAATGTAAGAGCGAATCTCGCTTATAATAATGGACTCGTGATTAGTAGTTTGTCTATGAAACTCGACATGATGCAATGTTTCGTTTACTTTTTCAACAGACTGGCCTCTAACGAGCTGAGCACACTCTCTCACAATCAGTAGCACGACGTCGACTGACCATGTCGCACGAGTCTTCACACGACGGAATCGAAGCGTAGTCCAAATCGTAATACGGAACCTTCGAGTGACCTTTAATATTATTTGATCGATCGATCGAACTCGACTGATCCTTTCAACCTTACATACATACAAGTGGTCTTTTCGAAATCCATTTCGACTGTTTAAATGAATGATCGATACATCGAAAATCTATTAACTAAAATAGCAGTGCAAATAACCAAGTGAATCGATTAAATCGATAATAATAAGGAAGAGAGATGTGTGTTGCATATAATATCAAAAAGAAGGTAAAATTAGAAATACCTACTCACGCTTTTAAGCCACGTAAACATCGTCCCGCAGCCATAATTTTCTCCGAGCATCCTTTCTTTCCCTTCCCGTTTCTCTCTCTCTCTCTCTCTCTCTCTCTCTTTCTTACACTCCGTTCATATTCGTGCTTATCACATTATTTTAGCAGAGCAAATAAACAGGAAGCTGAAAACCAATGTTATACTCATTCATTCTGAATAATTAATAATACGCGCTCTGGCTTTCCGCATAGTTCAAAAACTTATTACTTTTACAGAGTTTTCGGACTATGTATGCTTTCCGAGAAATGAAAAATTCGCCAAATGAAAAAGCTCTTTTCGAGTTTCTACTATGACGATCAAGTTCACACCAATTCCGTTGAACTCCTTCCGGCTGTTAATGCGCTGAGAAACCTTTCTCGACTTTTCTCTTTTCTCTTCTAACCTATCTTTCCGGTTTTTCTTTTTTTTTTGCCTCGCACATAAGACCACGCTAATAAGAAAGAGCGCATCTTGTAGCACATTCCACGGAGAAACCAAATTTTTGATCGACAAATTAAACTACTATTATTCACAAGAGAAAGGTCTTAGAATTAGTCTTAGGTTCTTAGAAGATCTTAAAGTTAGTCTTCGGTTCGAGAGGACGTAAATTCCGTCCGATCGTCTCAAATAATCACAGAGCAAATTGTCGAAGTTAACGATGCCAAATGCCTATTTATACCGAAGTTAGTGTCGGTCGAGTTAATAAATGGCATAGAGCACGTACGTGCTCGATCGACGTTAATAAGTCATGTATCGATATCTCTCTTTCTCTCTCTCTTTCTCTCTCTCTCTCTTTCTTTCTCTCTCGTTTCTCCTTTTTCTACTCATTCATTTTTATCTAATGCTTTCTCTCTTTTTCTCTCCTGCTATTTCTTAAATACTGTATTTATCGAGATTTATAAAAAAAAAATATATATATAATATATAAAAGCTAGCTTTTTTATTACGATTTGATCGCAAGTTACGATTACAACATTATAATAAGATCTTCGCAAAAAGATAATGATTACAGAATCTTGGTTATTAATCACACAACGATGACTAATCACACAAAAATGTAATAATTTTCTTGATCATAATATTAAGTGGCAAAGTGAATAAACATTAAATTTATAACTTTGGCGAAAGCACATTTAAAAGGTTTCGAATTTCTTCATCTCGACAGTGTGCATGCGGTAGCACACGATAACACTTACGTTCATTCGAGATCTCATTGTTGTAATAGCTAATGTCATTCGATCAAAATAGTGCGAAGAAACATCTGAATATTAACCATTAGCGTAAGAAACTCGTAGCTTATTTACTTGAGGATGACCCATTTTCCTTTCCTACTTTTACAAAGAACATAGTTAATGAAAAAAAAAAAAATATAAGTACGTAAATAAAAAATAAATTAGAACCAAATGTGTGCCTTACCTACGTTTTTCTTTGTGCTTTCTGAAAATAACGAAATTTTCATCAACAATTTTAGATTATATTATATTTTATAAGTATAAACATTGACGGAGTAGTTACTGTAGCAAAGTATGTATATCGTTATCAGTCTAATATCACGAAATGTCGACAAATTTCAACGAAGGTATAAGGTAGATGTATATCAACGTATCGGTTTTCATGATGCGTCAAATTCGTTGAATTTATGTAGTCAAGTTTCATAGCACAATTTCTCGCAAGATATTATATTTGATATGTATGAATGCACATACCGATCATGCTCCCAAAAGAATATAAATGTAATTGCTTATTTAAATATACTGAGCAGAACATTAGCCTAAGTTAAGATGGTGATAAAAATGATTGAAATTAACAAGAGAAAAAGAATTAAAAAGACGTTAGCTGTTTTAACTTTTCCAACGAGCATTATCAATATAATTCCTTCTCCCTCTCTCTCTCTCTATCAATCTATTTATCTATCTATCTATTTATCTTTTTCTCCTTATGCAAAAAATAATGAAACATCGCTTGGGCATAACGGATAGAAAGTTTCAAACGAGACTCTTGCGAAAAGTTTTGCCGCCGGGCAAGAAGAAAAGCGAAGCATATGCGAGCATCTGGCATTATCAAATACGTCTCTAATGCGCAGCGCGGTAAGCTGAATAATCTGTCACACATGAAACATATCAAAGTTTTTTACGTTCGAGCATCCCACTTCCTCTCTCTCTCTCTCTCTCTCTCTCTCTTTCTCTCTCTATCTATCTATCTATCTATCTATCTATCTATCTATCTATCTATCTATCTATCTATCTATTTATCCATCTATCCATCTATCCATCTATCCATCTATCCATCTATCCATCTATCCATCTATCCATCTATACATCTATCCATCTATCCATTTATACATCTATCCATCTATCCATCCATCCATCTATCTATCTATTTATCTATCTATCTATCTATCTATTTATCTCTATCTTTATATTTGCCCAATGTTTCAGGGTCATTCGACAAGAAGAAGTCTTCGATCTCTGTTTTAAATAGATATTTACTCGATAAATTGTAAGCTTGTTCGAGAAAAACACGATTCTATTTAATCTTTATTTTCTTTTTATCTCTAAGTAGACAATTTTCGTTATTCTACGTTGTTGCAGTAATAGTTTTTGTCACATATTATACTTCATACTATGCGATAGTACATTTACAAGAGTATACACCCTAGTTTGTTAAACTTATCTTCTTTCTCTCTCTCTCTCTCTCTCTCTCTCTCTCTCTCTCTCTCTCTCTCTCTCTCTCTCTCTCTCTCTCTATCTTTTTCTCTTTCTTATAAACTTTCATCTTCTCGTTTTCGTCAGAAACGTTCAAGTAGATTTGCATTGTAAAGCCAACGCTCTCTTAACGTCCTATGTACGCAATTTTGCTCATTTGCACCGTCACTACGGAATTATATGATCCGTTCTCCTCCTCCTCTTTCAGTCTCTCTTCATTTCTTTCTTTTTTCGACAACCATAGTAGCTAGCAGCAAAAGTGGCCAAGTCTAAGGAACCGATCTGAGACTCGAGTTTCTGTACGGTGCTAGTATAATCCGAGAAAATGTATGCGACATAGAAACGACTCGCAAAGCTCATTACAAAGGTAAAGAGAAGGAGAGTTTGAAAGAGAGCCAAGGTGGTTCATAGGATACTATCAACCCTAACACACGTAATACATCGACTGGACAAGTCGAGTGAAGCAGGGCTCGTCGACTTTTTCGTCGACAATCAAGCGACTCTCCAAACTTTCTCGGCATCTCTCTTCAAACTTTTTAATTAATCTCTCTGGCCGTGAGCGCCAGAAGGTGAAAGGTCCTACTAGCGAGCGGCTTTAAGTTAGCTTGACTTAGCCGACATCGACTTTGCGCACCCTACTCGCCCCATATCGAACGTACGTTATTTGATCGAGGAGAAAAAGAAAGGAAAAACGTTTATTCGAATTTTTTTTCGTTGCACGAATGTTATCGTTTTCTTATTTCGTTTATTAACTCATCATATTCAGACGTAAATTTTCCAATTTACGATTCGATATTATCGTTATCATTGATATTATTATTCTCAATTTTACGCGATAAGGATACGATTTTAAAAATACTAGTAACGAAACATAAATCTTTTTGTTTCGGACAAAAAGAATCGACCCGATGAGTTATATTGTTCGAATAATAAGGAAAATATCTATGAAAAAAACACTACGTGTTTATCAACACTATTGGGAATAAGTATTTAATGTTAATTAACTCGTTAATGTCATATTTGCAAAATATTTTCTCGTACTGTAGAGACAACGTAAAAAATATTTCGCCTTAAGTGTATGCGATTTGAATCATAGATTCATATATTGAAATGATCAGTCAATGCTTTCGGTCGTGTAGGCTATATCAGAATATTATTTTTGAAATTCGTTCACTCTTGGATATTCGCGATAGGATTATATTATCAATTAATCATCACGAGCACATTTTTCAAAGGTTCGATTTTATTTATAATGAATAACTCTGCCAGGTGACACGCGATATTCGCTCTCCATCAACATTATCGAGATATTCGAGCGTTTTCTACACTACAACGTGTAATTCTTATTATTTCTCTTTCATATTTTACAATACATCAAATCGATTAAAATGATAATAGACAAGATGTTGACGTAATACAAAATTTCATAACAAATATTGCATCATTGACGAACATGACTTCTTCATCAATTTCTTATTCGTGATTTTTTTCTGGAGAAAAAAGTGCGACGGATTTTTAGGAAAATCGATCGATGGACTTGAGTACTCAAGAAGTGGCAAAAATACGCTCAGACAGTATGACGTAAAGAAGTGAAGAGAAGGACTATGTAATGTGCTCCCAAGAAAACAAGGTAATGTAATCTATCTGATGATCTCGCGCGATCCATCGTTCTTTAAGATCGTCTGAAACAAAACGACAAGCAGTACGGGCTTTCCGGGAGAGAAGTGTAACGCGGCGCCACAACCGACGTAGGAGCAGCGATGCGTCAACTTCGAGCCACGTGCTTAGCACTCGCCGGAGGCTAAGAATAATCGAGTATATGTTGCGCCACATTGCGATGTAAAATCTAAAGATTAATTTAAAAATCAAGAAAATACGTAACCGGCTAAACTTGCTTATTCATAATCAGTATTATACAAGAATAAAAAAATATAAATATTTATTTTCTGTTTTTCCGCATAGCAAGTTGTGGGATATTCACTGATTAGCTCAAAGAAACATAATGCCGATACATTGCTAATGAATTTTCATAAATTTTTTTCACGTTCTTCTGCATATGCCAAAGTAAATGAAAATTACAATATCTACACGAAGATATTTAAAAAGGATAAAAATGTTTTCAAAGGCAGCCAACGACAATACAGACTCGATACCATAGAACTACAAAAATATGCTCGTCCACGGCAGGAGATTGCGATCATATCTTTATCGAGTCGTATTTTTCGTTTTATCGGAAATCGGGTTCAGCGGCTATGACGTGTGCTCTGCACGAAACAAAACGAAAAAAAAATTGAGAGAAAAAGAGAACACATAAAAGTAATGGCGTTTTGATAGAATATTAATTGAAAGAAGCAAGAAAGGAGAAAAAAAGGCCAACAAAGATCATTACTCGTTAAGCAAGTAATAATTCCCGGATCGGATTAAATGCGATCGGAGTTCGAGTTGCGATTCGATGCTGATTGCAACATAGCTTACTCTACCTACCGTAACTCAAAATAGATTATATTGACATGTAATCTACTGAATTGATACGTACTACGATGAATTTTCTAATTTCAGTACATCCAGTATATTAACACTAGATATAGTTTGAAAGAGGATAAATGTGAGATGACAAATGAGAGAAAGATGAAAGAAAGAGAAGAAATTCGATATCGTGGACGTTGCCTTGAAAAAGCAGCTGAATAATTAATTTGATCGAGAACAGGAAAAGAGCAGAGAAAGTCAAAGGCTATCGAACATTTTAATTTAATGTAATGAATGAAACGAAATGCGTTTTGCGAAAACTTTCTTAACACCTAATATCGTTGTCACGTGATCTTGAAACGAACGAACTACCAAACTGTAACGAATTTTCTTGTTTACTCTCTTTTTCTCACGTATTCATAAAATTACAGTACGTACGTGTTTTCATGAAGTAAAAGATAGAGAAAAAGAAAATTTCATTTGCGTTTTTGAATTCTGAGTTTGCCTTCTTTGCCCCTAATCCTTTTCCAAAATTCTATCGAAGAGAGAGAGATAGAAAGAAAGAAAAAAAGAGAGAGGGAAGGAGAAAGAGAAAGAGAGAGAGAGAGAGAGAGAGAGAGAAACATCGATGGAAGAACTGCTTTAATTTTCCGCTGTAAGCGAATCATTTAAATGATGCAGAAGCGAAGAAAATTTGCATATTAATCGAAGAGTCTCGGAGACGCGCACCGGATTTTGAATAATTTCTGAAATCCGCGTAAAAGCAAAGGCTCTGCCAGAAGCTGCGTCACGTAAATGAGATGAGAGACTATATTTAACCACTATTCAACGACTACCGAAACGAGTTTTGATTGGTTTTGTAATACCTCAGTTCTTTCGCAAAGCTATAGAAGTCAAGTTGAATTCAAAAATTTACCGAGTCTCGAATAACGATAGTCTCGTTATAATTTTCAAGGAATTCTTTTTTACTTCTTATTTCTTGAGATGAAGGAAGGTATTATAAATTTAGTTAGAAAGTAAATTTCAACGAAAGTAAATCCTTAACGATTATTCAAGCTCCTTTCGAAGGCATCTTGAAAATGAAAAAAGGAAAGCCATTTTCTCTATAGCCTTCTTCCACGTTTACCCTCCTCCCATTCTTAGAGTATTATGAGATAGACAGCGTCTTCCATTTTGATCAGTCCGTACGATTTATTTCCGAAAATAAGCGTAACGCGGAAAAATGACTTAAAGGAGAAGTACACTAGAATCTCAGGAAGATGCAGTGGTTTCAATATTTTTCACATTGCCTTGGTTTAAATGATAAGGAAGTTGAATTTTCTTTTATGAGAATAGTACCAACGATAGCTTATTCTTAACCCTAATAAATAACACTGAAAGCAACTTTGTTATTATTTTTATAACGCATCACACATTATTTTTATTAATCCTTTTATTTCCTTTACTAAAAACCAATATAAATATTGTGTTGGTTTATATGTAACATCGGAATTTGTAATTTTATATATATATATATATATATATATATATATATATTTCTTTTATATACAATATATTATATTATTTATATATATTTGTATTATTTAATTATATATATATATATATATATATATATATATATATATATATATATATATATATATATATAGTATTGTATATGCGTATATGTTTATTACCACTTTCGATATTATTTATTGACTGATCTAAAATTCGCTCAACATTATTCCAGCATCAATATCATAGAAAATTTTTGTCCTCTTCACGTAAATTCATGAGTTGTTTTAGTTTCTTTGGTGGTCTACCGGCGAGATCGAAACACGACAATTCTATCGCGATTCATAAACTTTCTGGGCTACAGATTCGAATTTAAAGCTAGTAAACTTCGACTTTATTTAACGTATTAGTCTTCAGTAGCAAATTTATCTTTGCAAATACTATAAACTCGCCGTACTATGGTTCCCCTGACTCGTTTCTGATTATTTTCTATTTGTTCCACGATAAACAACTCTCTTGCCAAAAGTAAGATCGATAGGTAAAATATAAACAAATCATTTATTCGTATCACTCTTTGGTGATTTTTATTTCTCATCTTATTCCTAATGTAAACCGTATTATAAGTTTCTCGACAAAAATTTCAACGATGGCCAAATAATAATTCCATATAAAGATTATTAATTTGAAATCATTACTGTTATACATCACATAGAACGCTTTTAAACCTAGCTCAGAGATTACAGTTTCAAACATTCATTATGGGATTGCAGTACATTTAAGAGATGCAGTTATTTAAAAATTATACTTCGAGTCTAATTTCTTACAGAAAAATTATACGAATAAATAGAAATATTTATTTTCATCGAAATAGTTACAATTGATATTTAAACAAAATATAAATATTCCATTTTGAAAAAATAAGGAACACAGGTTGTGTTTAACACTAGAACTATCGAAAAAAACCTACCTACTTCTACCAGTCAAAATGACTGGTCTTTGAAAAAACGTACAAACAAAATATTTTTTTATTTATTAAATTATTACTATCTTATAAAAAATATTTAACGTTACGGAATCACAACTATTTAATGGCTACTATAAAAAATACGATATAATTATAATAATAACATCTATAATAATACTAACAAGTATAACTGGTACTTTTCAAAATAGAAAAAAGTCTTACAATCTGTTTCCTGAAATCGACATCGTTGATTTGATATTTAGATGAATCTTCTGACTCTTTATTACAATATTTTCTCTTATGCCACGACTTATCTTGTCATAAAACATAGAGACAGAAACATAGCCATAGGTAATGTAACTACTGGCTCTTTGTTACAATATTTTCATTTATGCGATAAAACATAAAGAATCATAGTCGTAGGTTACATAACAATATTAATCTATGTCGTTTCACGCGATCATTCTGTGTACCACACTCGTTGTAAGAGGATCTAATTTTTTGTGACATAACGATATTTTATAAGTCCAAAAAATGGCAAAACATATAAAAACCTCGGAACTTTTGCTGAAACTAAACAATATTCCACTGGAATGTTCTGATATCGAGGATGAAGATAGTCGATTGGAAGAAAATAAAATACTTTATGGTGAGAATAGTGATAATGAGATTGTAGACCATGAACAAGTTGAAGAGTCCTCGGACAGTGAATTAGAAAGTATTATTATATATGTTATTATCATAATCATATTGTATTTTTTAAAGTTGTCATTAAATAGTTGTAATTCCATAACCTTAAATACTTTTTATAAAATAGTAATAATTTAATAAATGAAAAAATATTCTGTTTTTATGTCTTTTTAAAAACCAGTCATTTTGACTGGTTTTGGTAGAAGTAGGTAGGTTTTTTTCCGTAGTTCTAGTGTTAAAAATCAAAAATGTATCTTTCAGATTAACTGCAACCTCTGCAAAGTTTTATTTTGTGTGTGTGTCTGTGTGTGTGTATTTATTTTCTGCTTTACAATTTGTTCGTGAACATTAGGTAAATTTATTTATTTATACTGTTTAAATAACATGTGGATGGTAATTTCTACCTATAGGGTTGTCGTATTCTTTTACATTTTTTTTTTTTTTATATACATAAGACAGCCGGATATTCCCTTTTTAGTCTTTTTCTAATGTGAATAGTGTACATTTCTATGGCTAGTTGGTTGGGGTGTACTGCGGTTTTCTCTTTGTATTTTACTGTGACAATTATTTTATTTCTTCTCTTACTGTCGTTAATCCAAGATCCTTTCGTATATCTTCATTTCTTATGTACCATGGTGCGTCGACTACGATTCATAGTATTTTTGATTGCATTGATTCTATCTTTGTTAAATGACTCATTACTGTCGTTCCCCATAGTGGTGTCCCATAGGTCCATATAGGTTTTATAATGGTTTTATAGTCCTTTAACATTTTCTGTTCCGAGCTTGGATTTCCGGCTAGCTAGCCAGTACATCTGCCTTCTCTTAATACGTATGTTTTTTATAATTGCTTTAATATGGTACTTCCATATTAGTCTTGAGTCTAAGTGTAGTCCAAAGTAGTTTAAACTGTTTTGTTTTATCTCTTTTTTACACAGTGTGAAGGTGATGTGTTTGCATTTATTTGGGTTAGCTTTTATCCTTTTTTCTACGAGCCATTTTTCTATTTTTGTTGCATGCTCTTGTAACAAGGTTTCTGCTACTGCTGGGTCAGAATGAGTAGCTAATATGGCGGTGTCATCAGTGAACGTTAATATTTTACTATCTTTTGTAGTTGGAATATCAGCTGTATAGAGTGTGTATAGTATAGGTCCAAGAACACTTTCTTGCGGTACACTAGCTTTTATTTCTTTAATTTCGGAGTACTCGTCATTGATTTTCATAATAAAGATCCTATCACTTAGATATGATGCAAGTAGTTTATGCATTTGCCTTGGTACGAGAGTTCCAGTTGTATATAGGAGCCTTCCATGCCACACTTTATCGAATGCTTTTTCAATGTCCATAAAGAGGGCTGTGCAAAATTGTTTTTCTTCGATTGCTATAAGTATATTATTAACAAGCCTATGCAATTGTTTTATGATAGAGTGTTTTCTTCTAAATCCAAATTGGTGATCTGGTATTAGTTTTTCTTCTTCTATTATTGGTTTAAGGCGATTGTATATTATCTTCTCAAGTATTTTGGAGAGCGTTGGTAGAAGTGAAATTGGCCTATAGGATGAAGCTTGATGAAAGCGTTTTATAAGCGATTAATTCAATAAGATTTGTGCAAAATTCATTAACGCGTAAAGCTCTAGCGGGAGATACGGGAGCGGAGACGTAGTATATAGAATATACATACATACGTATTACGGCGTCAGCATGCAAACTTTCGCGTTGCTTTTTTCTTGTTGAATAAACGAAATCTGTTCTATCTTTTTAGATATTTGTTTCGAAATTATGAATCTCTTATTTAATCAGCGATCGCAGAAACTCTGGAACTTAGAATTTATCACCCATCCACTGCTCGTTACGGCCATCTATCACGTGTCTGTTGACAAATGGATAATTTCATTATATATGCATTAGATTATCGTAAGAAAGACGTAAGACGATATATCAAGGGGGAACCGACATTGTTTTTGAAAAATGAAAATTTTCCATTTTCTTTAGCTTTCTTCTTTGGTGAACAAACAACCGTGATTATGATCGTAACGTAACGATCATAAATTAACAAATGAGTACTAATCGTCACGACAATAGAGAAACGTGACGACTCTTTTGTAATACTTTATCTTGACTACGCAGAATTTTAAAAACAATATACACCTACAAAATATATTTTACTATACACCTACGTTAAATAAAACGAAGAAGAAAAATATAATAAATAGTTCTACGAGCGGTCATCGTGCTCCGTTCTTAGTGAACGTAAATACATTATCGTTTCGTGACTCGGACCTCACTAGTATAACGTGTATCCGATAACAAAATCGTGATGCGAAGTTGCTTTCGGTATATTTTTATTTCTCTTACATTTTCACGAACAATTCTTAGAACATTCTTTAATGAGAATGCTCTACTCGTTGTATTACATTAAATTGAAAGTGTCCGTGGAACTTACAATTTTAATCTTTGTTTTGCTTGAAAATTCTATAAAAGTCTAATAAAAAAATTAATCGAACAATAATCGAAGTTCTACCGACTATAAACGTTCGAATCTCCAGCGTTATCGCTACAGGCGGACGTTCGCTATCAAGTGGTCTATATCTCATTATGTATCAAAAACTTTTTGATTAAGATTAAATAGTTTTTGTTGATCGTTATAACCGCATAACCACGATTGTATCCGTTCCAGAAAAAAAACATTAAAACTTAGAAAAGAGATCGATAGAATCGCTATCGTTTCTGTCTCTATCTCATCTAACAACTTTCTTTGGATCGAAGTAGCCTAAATGAGTCATTCCTTGAAACATGCTCTTTATGTAAGCAAGTTAACATTCACAATATTATATTTCGACATTTGTTTGAAAAAATATCTGAAATTTACTCATTGTCAGACATATACACATTAATTATCAGGAGAATCGTTAAGTATTGTTCATTTTATTTGAAAAATAATATTACCTAGAATTTTTTTCGAATAATTCGAAATAAAATTATTAAGGCATCCTACAAACTTACGAACTTACGCTGAATTAACTGAACGGTTAACACGTTAAAATTTGTATGGTTCGTCATTGAATTCGTCAATTGAACGACCGGTAATGATGGTTCACCGACCCGATTATCGAAGTATTCCCACAGCCAGCACGTTTTAGTAATAATGAAAACGATCGAACAATACGTCAGGATTCTTCATTGGCCGTTTAATCGGGCATAAATCGTTATTGCATCAATTACTGGAAAGTCCTCATGATGCATCGTAATATGCAACATTGTAGAACAATTAAACGCCCGACTCGGATCGTTATGAGAAACCGAACTTGTGGAACGCAACGCGATGTCAAATTATCAAGCAATGACGTATACCACTATATCTAGTTAATAATGCGCTATTATGCAATGTGAATAATTGTAACCAGTCGTGTTCGCTCCATCGCCCAGTCAAAAAGCAATTTCGAACATTCTATCCTCTTCTCTTCTCTCCGCTCTTCTCTCTGCTTAGATTGCATAAACGTACACGTAGCAATAAACGCGATTTCACATTGCTATGTTTAATCTTCGTGTAGGTTGATCGAATAAAATAATTTTCCCCTTGGGCAAAGATATCACGTAGAAATATTACAGGAAATTGGCGATTTTCTTTGTGGGAACCGATAAAGGAAATTCTATTTATTTCCCGTTCTTCTAACCTCTACAACCTCCTAACTCGTTTAAATCAAATTTCATTCCACCGGTGGTTAAAACATTATCGTTGTTTCTCGCTGAATTAATAACTTCGAGGCAAGCCGCTGCATATTCTTTCTTTATGCAAAGAGATTTTAACCTCATAATCTATCTTAAGATGATAAGGGATAAATGAGAACACGTAATAGCCAAACGAAAAACAAAATCAATAAGAACGATCCGTTTCGTAAATCTGTGTTGTGCTGAAAAATATCACAAGCTCGAACGAGACTTCTATAATATATTTTATATATGTATATAGTTCATAAAATCTTAATGAATAAATTTTATAAATTCGTACCATTCTCTCAACATGAAAAATAAAAAAATGGATCGCTCGGACTCGAGAAAGTGATTGTGTGACGGCTGGAATGTGTTTAGTAAAGAAAAATTATCTGCGTTATCAGCAGTTACCAGTCCAACATCAAATTATAGCTATTCTTGTAAATGTTAAGATGGGCCATACATAACACTTTTGTAATGTAATTCTTTGTAAAACGGAATTAATTATAAGTGTTGTTGAAATTTGTGACAAAGCAAAGTTACGAGCTCGACGCGTAACGTTATATGGCCGATTCTCTTTGGTCTTTCGTATTGTTGAGCAAATAACGTGAGCGAACGGACTTACAAGGACGGCTCGCATTACTGACTCTTTTGGTCGACGACAAAAATGTGACTTTTATCATTCGGCAAGTCCCATTTTTCTTATAATAAAAATCTCGCGAAATATAAACTCGATAAACGAGCGAAAGTAATGCAAAGCAAATTTCGGTCAGAGAGTCATCAATTAGGTGCTTAAATAATTGCGAATGTTATTATCAAGTGGCTATATGTGCTTTGATTCTATCTTTTAATTACAAAGATTATATCGTCACGGGTCACCAAACGCCTATAACAGTGATAAATGCACTCGCACATAAAAGAGCGAAACATGGTCGCAAAGAACAAACAAGTTTCCATCATTCAAATTATTAAAATAATTTATATATATAAATTACGTTCGTTTCATTCTGAGAAAATTAATAAATTTTTATATATAATTATTACGTGTATCATTAAACTGACGATCTCCAGTTTTAATAGCCACCGTTAAATTATATCTACTTCTTTCGTTTGTCAAAAAATCAAACGATGAACTTTCTTCTTTCTTAATTAATGTCGTTGATAAACAAGTGCTCTCTTTATATTAGATACATACATGGTCGATTATTTAATTAATTATTTTGTTCTTTTACGCTCCAAAGGAAATAAATATACTATTGTTTAAACATTGTGAAATAAGAAAGGCATGCCGAAAAAACGTGTTATTCAATTAATTATGATTCCACTCAAGTGTAATCAAAATACGTATATTTTCTCAAATGGAAACATCAGTCTTATAGTTGATTTCTCTTGGCGCATATATATATGTATATATTTTTCAGTTGGTTTTTTATGGAAAATATAAGACCATGATAGAAGGTAACTCTGTGGAATTAAATCCTTTGATACTTAGCGTTGGAAACGTAGAGCGAGTAACAAGCAGAGTGGGCATTGCTAATATAGTTTCGTAGTTATCTAACAAAAAATAAAAGTAAAATAAAAAAAAACTGAACTCTTATTACCGGTAGCATTTTGTGCTAGGAAAAACAATCAATGCAGTGCCGTGCTTGCAATTTATAAAAAGTTGATATCGTCTCTTCGTTGACGAGGGCTTCGCGAAAATATAGAGCAAAAAACCCATGTCTAATTCGTACGTCTTAGCAACACAGCAACATCATCACTAATTTTTTCCCATTCAACCTTGCTTCTCTTGTTTACCTCCTCTTTTTACTGAAAACCGTTATATTATGTTTTTATGTTTTAAGCTAACTGATTTACGTATGCTTCTCAAACAGCACACCGGCGATATTAAATTTAGTACAATAGTAGAGGGAAACAAGAGAGAAAGAGAGAAGAAGAACGGGTGCCCCGACAGATCATGAAGTGGCTTATGACCGAAAAGACTCAGTAATACATGAAGTAACTCATACATCGAATTTGTTCTCGTAAATTACTTCGAGTGAAGCCATTAAAAAAATTAAGCTCGATTTACGTTGACACAATACGACGCAAGGGTCAATATAATTCTTCTAACATTGCGACACTACGTTGTGAATTCCAAGAACCGTGACACCTTCATCGTGTTATCATCCTATCTTTTTTACGTCTACAGACAGTAATTAGACGGAAATCGAAATGATTACGATGAAATTTTTAATTTTTCGAATATGTTTATCTATGGTCGATCTATCCATTTTCGTAAAATATTACTTAAAACGAAATGTATTAATTTCAACAAATTATCATTCACTTGCCTAACTAATCACATGTTCTTATTAATTTAAACAAAGAGGCTTCTTATAAACGGTTTTTTTAAGGATTACGTTTGAAACTTCTTCAAGCTTATTGCGCTAATAAATATGTTCCTCGAAAGCCTGGCGATTATCTTTGATCATGGTTGTTTACGAGTCATGAAACAAATGACGGTGGCATGCTCTGATGCCAGGTAAAATAGACAACGATAACAACTGGTCGATTAAGTTTGCAAACCATCAAATATTTACCGAGTGACTCTCGCGTTCGTGTATCTCTCTCTCTCTCTCTCTCTCTCTCTCTCTCTCTCTCTCTCTCTCTCTCTCTCTCTCTCTTTCTCGCACTTTTCCTTCATCAACTCAAGAGCACGTGGGCCGAGGCTGAAAACTTGTGTGCTCCATGATCCTCGTCTCGACATTGTCTTCGTCATCTTTGTGTCGAGGTTCCGACAAAGTCAAAGTCTCGTGACAAGACTCTTTTCAAAACCTTTACTGCCAACTGTAATATACAAGGTCACGTTTAACCGTGACATGAAACAATATACCTATGGAAAATTTAGGAAATTCATTTATCGGAATGCTATGATACAGTTTATTGTTTGGGCATCAAGAACTGGAAGGGATAGGAATTTATAGCGTAAAAGTTAAAGACTAATCAAACTTAGATCTGGTTTTAATTAGGTATATATTCATATATACATAAAACAAACTGTTTCTCTCTATTTTGTTCTGTTCATTATTTAATTACGCTTCATTATACTTCGAAAATTCGAATAAAATATCTTCGTGTTTCCAAATTATTCATTACTAATATTAAACATTCACATTACCTAATATTATCAGCAAATTAGCTAAGTACTTAGCGTATATTGTAATGCCAGGTGATAAAATACAAACGCTCAAATGACGTATTGAACTCTTTATACACGCGTAAATTCACTAAGTCTGACCTTGAATCGTATGTTCCGGCGACATTCGCTTCATAATTGTTTCAACTAATGCAGTAAATATGTATTACGATAGAGTCACGCTTTCTATTGTCGAGCACTGTCGCCCTATCTTACAAAAATACTCGTTAAATGACTCCCTAGAGCTACTTCCAACGAAAAGAGAGATGGAACGAGTGACGAAAACGGAAGCATGAAAGGTGATTAGGTGATTTCCTACTATTGTCATTGAAGGAAAAAAGAAATAGAAAAAGAAGAGGCCCGACAAAAATTTATTACTTCCGGTGATTTATCGCGTGTTATAGTCTGTATAACAATGTTTAAAACATCGAGAACAAATATTAGATATTTTTCAGGAAACACATGTTGATATATTCTATATTGAATAATTGTATGGCACAAATCTCAACTCAAGAAATACTATTGCCCAGAAAAATAAAAAGAACATTTTACTTTGAAAATACAACCAGAAATAAATATCGAGAATGCTTTACAAAGAAAAAAGTATCTCTAAAAGATACGATACCAAAGTAAAAAGAAATTAAGTATATAATATAGCATCATTTTGCTTGAGTTAATCAACCAGATTAAAGTTATAATCAACTAAAATTTTCGACTTGACTCTTACGGAACATTTAGTCATGTTTATCATGCTTGACTAAATTGTTCACATCTCTATCTTTTATCTACATATTCACGCTTTTGTCTTTCTGCATAGATAATTTTTACTCCGTCTTTCTCTCTCTCTCTCTCTCTCTCTCTCTCTCTCTCTCTCTCTCTCTCTCTCTCTCTCTCTCTCTTCTCTCTGTCTCTATTATTATTAGAGTAAAAGCACGATCATGTTGAAAGAAGACCGTTTCTATAATAAAAAAGTCATGAAGAGAAAGTAAACGAATGTATATGGAATAAATGAGAAAGAAAGAAAGAGATAGAGAGAGATAGAGAAAGGTAGGGTGCAACGTCAAGAAATGAAAAACCAGAAAAAATAAAGGAAAAATAGGAAAAAAATCCGCAGGTGAGAAACAATAAGTTCTCGTTCGTGTTAACGACACAAAGGGAATGTACCTCATTGGTCACAAAAATACGACTCATATACTGTATAGAAAAAATATGCCATCGCACATTTCTTCGTTCGGTTGAAGAAGGTGAATCGAGAAACGGTGGATGAAGTGTGATAAAAATTAAGTTCGTTAAAAAAGAGAAAAATGGAATGAGGCCAAGATGATACGCAAGAGAGAAAGAGAAAGGCAAGTTTCATGAATTTGTGGCACCATTTTGTCGCACTGTTCTCGCATTTTTAGAGGTCTTTTTACAAAGGACAAGTACATACTGTATACGAATGTACATATATATATATATATATATATATATATATATATATATATATATATATATATATATATATAGTTATCTGTATGTATTGTGTACTCCTTCGTAATGGTTATAATGCTCACTCGCCATTGTTATAAATTCCAAAATTTGTTTCGTTTATTAATTTCAAGCTTCACAAAAACAACTTGGAAAATTTCGATATTAAAGAGTCATGACTTTGATTACACATTGAATAAAAATCCAGAATTATAAATAAATGTGTCATCTAGTTCCCGCAAAATTTAAGGGTACTTTTATGCATTGGTTTTCGATCTGGAAGCAAGACGAAAATGATATGTACTCAACAATTGTGGTTCATTACAAATTTTCCAAGAGACTCGATTTGCCGACGTGGCCACGTGCACTGAATCTTTCGTGCGCTCATTAATATTCGTTGTAAACAAGCTTATCGCGTCCCCGACAGAGAAAAAGAAAAAAAGAAAGAACAAGAAAGAGAAAAAGAGAGAGAGAAAGAGAGAGAGAGAGAGAGAGAGAGAGAGGAATGTTTGAGAAACAAGATACTATATCATATATGTACAAATTATGAAAGAGAGAGAGAGAGAGAGAGAGAGAGAGAGAGAGAGAGAGAAAGAGAGAGAGAGAGAAGAGAGAGAGAGGAGAAGAGAGAGAAAGTACACGTAACACTCTTCATTCCAATTATGGTAAAGTATTATGATAATCGCTTGACAAAATTTGATTTACCATAAAGAAGAAATATTAAAGTATTCTCTTTCCTATATTATACGTTTCAACAAATATTTCTATTTAAATAACATGAGAACCCAAGCTCAATACTTTTTCGTTCTTTCATGAAAAAAGAAGTTCAGTATCGGTAAAGCCTCCTGTACATGGGTTCGTCGTTGATAAAAAGAAAGTTCATGAATAGTAAGCACCCATTGCACATCTCTTCGACGAATATTCTCGATCGTCCCTCTCGTATATTTTTTCACTTTGCAAAAGCACGCGAAAGAGATAACGCTACTTTTTGAATCAGCTTTTATTATTAAATGTAGGTCGTGTAGCTTCATCACACGGTGTCCGTGCCGAAAAACAGATGAAAAAACAAAAGAAAGGGGACAGAAAATGCATCGAGGTATTTTTCTTTGTAATTTTCCTTATCTTTAAAACGTGCTTTCGCGAAGTGAACGAAAGAAAGAAGAAGAAATATTGACTATTTTTATACGAAAAAGAGAGTTCGAAATTTCGCCAAACCATTCTGTTCGTTTTTCGTGTAAATTTTTACATATCAAAGAATATTTGTTCGAAACACGCGTCTACTTTTGTGTCACCTTTCTTCTCGGGCAAATATCGTTCGAACGTGGATACGAACGCCAAGTCGAAATTAATCTTGGCGCCACGTCTCTAACGGTTTCCCAGTATCCGCATTCTGGTTGCTCGATTAAAGTGGAACACTTTTCTTTTCCTTTTATTCCTTCCCATTTGCGATCACCGATCTCAGCAGATACGCACATGATCTCGAACTTCGTCGAATATTTTTTTTATAACCGGAGACATCTTGGAAAGGTTTTTATTGATCAAAAGGAAAACTCAATGAATGATCTACAAGGGAAGAAGGAAACAAAAGGATAAAATTAATCAATCTTTGGGCATAATTTTATCAACTTACTATCTCTTATGAGGGTCTGCGTGTCTAACGAGAAATCCAAAGATTTCTACTTGCGTGCTATGCAAACATCAAGCGATCATAATACAAACGTTAATTAAATCGATTCGAGCCTCTCTGTTCTATCGCAAGATAACGCCGTTTCAACCGAAAAGTTCGAATTAATCACATTCGACCGATGAAATAGTACCAAATTACCCTAGTAAAAGATCAAGAGGCTAAGGTTTCCAACGCATCTACATAAAAAAAAAGTGATATGTCGATTTCGAGGATTAAAGTTTCTTGGAATGGAAAATTTTGAAACTCTAATGGGACAATTCGTAAAAACTCCACGAACGCTAAAAGAGATCGAAATTTGTTTCTATTTAGAAGTCTTGGATTCGCTATCAACGAAACATTGGATATGATAACGATACGAACATACATCGTCCTTCTTTGGAGAGTAAAAAATAAAGAGATTTACAAAAAAAAGAATGAATAATAAAAAGGTATCATAAATTAAAGTCGCACATCGTGAAAGAGCTCCGAACGATAGTCAGTTGACAGCCTCACGAGAATAATTTTGATGTTACTTCTTTTTTTATCTCGTCAGACAACGGTCACATGAGTAATATGAATCACATGAGTCCATTTGATAATGATTATGTAGATACTTGTTTGTTTAAGCTGACAAGTTGGCGGGATCGCGAACAGGTCAATCGTTACGATTAGTTCTCTCACATGGTCGTCGCGAGTTTCTGCGAGTTGTTATACATTGATGTGTCTGATAAACGATGCAGGAGATAAGAAAGTGGAGAGAGAAGGAAAGAGGAAGAGGGGCAATATGGTAAATACATTTTTCCAGATTTCTTTCCGCACACTCCCACTCCTTTTTTATAACCAATCGGCCTATCCTTCTCTTTCTTTCTCTATATGGATCGTGTTTGGCACACTTCTTCCCACTCTTTTCCTTTCTTTCTTTCTTTCTTTCTTTCCATCTCTATTGCTCTCTGTCTAGGTCGTTAGCATAATAACGTCAAGTGCTTTACCTCGGTAGTAGTCAGTACGTGCAGTCGTTCTGCTTGCATCACATCGATCACATTGAATCACGCTCATTTTGCCAAATTACATAATCCACAATACTCGATACTTCCTACGCTCAAAATACGTGCACACGAGTAGATATATAGATGAATCTATGTATATATATATAGATATATAGATCTATGTATATATAGAATCATCTCACACGTTTGCGCATTGCCGAAGAGAACAGATATCAAGTATAAGCTGACAGAGACCACAGTTCTTTCGTAGAAACAAGAAGTGGAAGAAGAAGGAAGAAGGAAAAAAAGAAGACCTAGCCACGTGACTTTTTCGTTGACGGGCAATCTCACGAGTGATCTTGAGAGACAGACTACTAAGCGGCTCTTTGAAGGTACTTCTTTGCACTCCAGACTCGACTACAAGCTCGAGTATTCTCGATCTGGATAGTTAAAATCGAACCTCGTGATATTCCTTACGAAGACAACAAGTTCCTGAGTTAAACGGACGTCACCACGACGATTTCAAGATGACTATCGAAGCGTCTTCGATGATAGTCGACTATCTGATCTTTATTGCTTTTATCGTTTTATCCTTCGTTCTTCCATTGTGGGGAAAATTTCGACGAAAAACGAAAGAGACCAAGGCAGATTATGTCTTCGCTACTGGACATATTTCCATGGGTGCGATGATGTTATCCATTGCTAGAGGTACATTAGGTGTTAGGAGTTTCCTCGGTTATCCTTCTGAGCTTTACTATAGAGGTAATGCCATGTGGGAGACACTATATGGTATGCTCTTGGCATACCCCATCGTTTGCTACATCTTTGTGCCAATTTACTACGATCTTGGGATCACTTCGGTTTATCAATACTTGGACATGAGGTATCTTTTTTTTTGTCAGTAACAAATAATGAAACGTTCATTATCTTCATAGTCCCATCTTTAATCACTGTTAAAAATTGTTTAGGTTCAAATCGAAGCTGGTGAGATGCATTGCAAGCTTTTCTTACGTGATACGAAGTTTGTTGAATTTAGCAGTCACAGTTTTTACGCCGTGCGTTGCTTTAAAAGCCGTTATCGGTTTACCTTACTGGGCCAGCATAATCGGTATCGTCACGATATCGGTAATTTTTACGTTAATGGTATGTCTCAATGTCGAACCTAATAGAAAATAGCTTCGAATTTCCAAAATTTATTATGATGTTTTTCACAGGGAGGTTTGAAGGCTGCCATTTTATCAGACGTTATACAAGGACTGATGATGATAGGAATATCAATCGTTTTAATAATCCAAGGTACCATAGAAGTACCAGGTGGAGTTAAACAAGTCCTCAACATCACTATCGAGCGTGGTCGTTGGGAATTCTACAAGTAAGTATACATATGTCCTGTATCAAGAGTTTTCTCCGTTTCGTACTCTTTTTTGACACAACTGTGTGTTCTTTTATTATTATTACTAATAGCTTCGATATGGATCCTACGCTACGTGTAACGACAGTATCGGCAGTGCTCGGTCAGCTTTTTATGAGTCTATCTATTTTCGGATGTCAACAGAATTTCGTCCAGAGGTACTGCAGTATGAAAAGCAAGAAAGAAGTTGTAAAGTAAGAATTGTTTAATACTATTCTATAAAAAAAAAAGAATTTGAGCGTATTGTATAGTGCATTTTTCTAAAATAAGTCCCTTAGAAGAAAGTCCTGGATAAAACTAAAATAACTATAACGTTATATATCAGATATAACAAAATTATTTTTGATAATTAAACGGAAATGTATCAATTATTAACATCTCTATACGCATTCCGTAAACCATTTTTGGATTAAAATTGCATCTTTGAGTAATCAATAATAGGCCTGTTTTCGAGAAGTAGAAAATGGATGTTTGATTAATGATTATGCACTAGCATCTTCCACTTCCTGATAAGTAATTGCCGGTGAGGTGGATCGTATTAAAACGCGGGACTTCCAATGAACGAAATGAAAATAGCGATGTTAATAGTTTTTACATATGACTATACATGTTATTACGATAGCACTTCTTATAGAAAATTACAATAATAACAATAATCGACGAGCAAATTATCACTACGCAACCTTGTTTGTTGCGGAACACAGTTGAAAGCTTACTTTTATTATTTCACAGTAACTATGTTCTTTTCATTTTAACTTGTAAAATACTCTTTTTGTTTTCAATACTTCATTCTTCATAAGATAACAAACTAATTAAAGCATTAACAAGTTGTACTTTTTGTGAAACGTAATAATTCTTAAATACTCGTCTTGAAACCTTTTCGTCGACAAAATAAATGTTACAGAGACTTCCAACTGTTTTCTCAACAAGAACATCTGGAAGGGAAGTAATTAGACCCAATGTGGACGCGTTCGCATGCTCGTTAATTACGCTTCCGAACATTCGGATCACGTGACAAAGAAGAGTTTCGTTATACCGAAATCTCTTCGTCATCGTATATTATTTTCTTTTATTTTCTAAATCTATTCTTTCACGAAAACGTCAATCGTAATCCTTTCTCAGCATGTAGCTCGATAAATCGTGTTTAAGGTATTTCAACGAGTCCATTTAATAATCATATAACTTTGTTGATAAAAATAGATATAATCAATAATTTTCAAGAACCATTAGTTAAACTGTTATCTTTCGAGGAAAAATTGTTAAAACTTTTTATGATATAATTTTATGAATTTTTCATATATCCATAACATCAGCAATGTTAACGTCAGCAAATTAGGAAATATGTTTCAAGTACGAAAAGAAAAAAAAAATTACGGGAAGTAGATGCGTTATTTATTAACATGTCCTGCCTGTGCTCTCCTTGAAACGACTATTCAAAAGGGGATTAAACGCCGTTCTCAGGTGTCGAAATAATCCGTAAGCTATCTTTCTCTTGCGAAACACACCCAACTATGTTGCTTCTCCCTTGAGAATTAAATAATTCGATTCATCGATGCGAATAATTCGATTGCGTCGTTCCTAACTCTGATTCGATTTTTGTTCGTCTATAATGCGATAATACTAATAATAACGACGATGACCCTTGTAGAAATAGTCGTATAAAGGACAAAAAAAGGAAAAAGAAAGAGAGAGGTGGACCTGCTTGAAAGTTAGAAAATAGTGCTGCAGGATTGTATTTTTGAATAATAAATGAGTAAATAGCTCCATTGTCTATCTCATTAAATATAGAAATGGTCGAGAAAGGCGAGTTTTTGAGCAGACCACTAACAAATGGAATGCGATATAAAGCTGAAAATGGTTCAAAATGATACTGTATTCAGGCTAACCAATCAGTCGAAATGGAGAAAATTGTAATTGTCTGCTAATATATCGATCTATCTTTTCTCTGCATTAAACGATTTTATTATAAAATAGCATATGAGATTATTAAGCTACAAAGATAGTGATTTTCAGGCAATTGTTTCGAAACAAAATAATAGTGTTTAATATAATAATAGTGTTTTGAATTTCTATAGGAAAAGGAAACAGAAAGAAGAAAAGTTCGTCTCTTGAAATAGTTAGATCGTACTTTCAGATTTTCCAAACATTGCTCTCCTTACAATGTAATCGATGGGACCTTTTGTCGAGGTAAATGGCATTAGGCCAAAACTTTCGGTATGAAATACTAATAAGGTCAATAATATCAATTCAGATCCGACCAACATACGTTCTTACTCATGGAAATCGAAGTCCTGCATATAAATCTTTCGACTACATTATTCGTTGGAAGAGCACATACGCCAAACTTGGCTCCAATCAAGCCGAGAACCAAGATAATCCATTGAGTAAAGTCGAATATAATCCGAACCTAATTCTGTACTAACTCAAGTTGGATTCGCCTTATCTTGTTCTACCTTTCCTTCTGTTACTCCTAGTTTTCTAATCGTAACTTAAATTTTCGTATATTCACAAACTCTAAACAAACATTTTATTTCTTTTTCCAGGACCATGTTGGCAAACATACCGACCATTGCTGTTCTCTTCTCGCTTTCCTGGGTGGTAGGAATGGTGATCTTCGCCAACTACGCCGACTGCGATCCTCTCAGTTTAGGTTACATCTCTAAGTTTGACGAGATCGTGCCGTTCTTTGTACAAGACAAATTCCTTAACATGCCAGGTCTATTAGGTTTAGTAATGGCGACTCTCTTCAATAGTGCTCTAACGATAGCTGTCTCAAACTTGAATTCCCTAGCAACTGTAACGTTCGAGGACTTTCTAAGTCAAATTCCAGCACTGAGAAATCTGAAAGATACAATGCAGCTACGAATGATCAAGATAATATCCGTCTTCTATGGAGTACTAATAATCGGTATCAGTTTCGTCGTAGCTATGCTATCCGGAGTGATAGAATCGTCGATGCTGATGACATCAGCTACTTCTGGTCCTCTATTAGGCGTCTTTATTCTAGCAATGCTCGTACCGTGTGCCAATTGGAAAGGTGCAGCCGCGGGAATGATCTTCAGTCACTGTACAACACTTTGGTTGACCTTTGGACATCTCACTGTGGAAACGAAAGATGATGTATTATCCTTGTCAACGGAAGGCTGCCAGAATGATACTTTCTCATCGTGGATAACGAAGCCAAGCAATATGTTAAATTCCGTATCAAACGCATCGACCATTCTCAACAATCATAATGTTGAACCAATGAATCTGTTAAGCAAAGAAACCTCTGAGGATCCACTGACCTTTATTTATGGGATTACTTACATGTATTACGCTCTGATCGGCAGCGTATCGACAGTTTTGGTCGGAATAATAGTCAGTCTATTCACGGCTAATTCCAAAGAAGACGCTTATGAGCTACACTTGCTTCATCCTATAGCGTACAAATTGTCCAAGTTTTTCCCGGGTAAAGAGAGACTCTATGCGAGTAGTACACGCCTCGACAATGGAAACAACGTAATGAATGCTATTTCTTCCTGCTCTATTACATCGATTTCAACTGGAAATGAGAAGACAACTACAGTTCAAGGAATGCTAGATAACAACGGAAAGGTTCACTTTGATAACGGTTATATCCAAAAACTAAGCGCTCTGAAGGGTGTAACCTCGTTGGAAGTTACGAATGAAATTTTCAAGGGAACGAGACTATGAAAATGCTCGTCCAAAGTTCATTTTGTCGATCATGCTCGATGTCATGATATTGTGGGCGTGCAAGTTTACTGCCAGACTGTGGTGAAATCAAGTTGAGTATTGAACGATATATAACTCCGATTAAAATGTTCGAACTCGACCGATACTTAATTCGACGTGCCATAATAGAATAGTTACATTAGACACGCCGTTCTTAAGTTCCAAAAAATGATCGACCATCGGAACGTATGCGATCAAAGACGGATTATTTAACGGATGTAAAATTTTAATACGCCTCCCTGTACGATACCAAACACAGCCGAGTCTCGATCGAATGCACAAAAAGCGTTCTAGCTTCGGCGTAAGACTGACGATCCGGTCGTTGACCGGTGATATTCACTTTTCTGCCATTCTTTTCTTCTTATTCTTCTTTATTACGATATAGGATTTGCGATTATATTTTCGGGACGAAAAATATTCATCGACTCGAACAAATATTTTTGCTCTAGATACTTTTTTGCTATCATAGATATTTGGTCATTTGATGTTATTTAAAATGAGAGAAAAAAAGTATTGCGAGCTCGAACTTGAGTTTAATTAAGTTTATCATAATAATGAATCACAAACGATAAAAGTGTACGCATATTTGATACGCAAGTTTTAGTTTCCGATTTTATTTCTCTTTTCTTTATTTTCTAAATATCGTAGCATGCGCCATGATCGAACGATGAATGAGATAAATTCCTTAATGCCATAAATGTCTATGATTTGTACGACATCAATGAGCATATTTACGTTTAACATTACATTTTACAATAGTATGAATATACATGTATAAATAATATATAGAGTAGAAAATTTGTTAATGTTGAATGAAAGAGTGGATTGTTGCTGAATTCGTATAAATATAGATTTTGTACCAAATTAGTGTTTATTATTCTTAAATATGAACACAGAATGTTTCAATCTATCCAATATATTCTATAGCTCGTTATACGCACGGCCCATAAATATAATAGGATAATTAATTATTAATAATAAACAAGCTGAATGTACGAAGCCGTTATGTATTATGAATTTTACTTTGATTTCGAAGTATATTTCTTCCAGCATAGAATGACAGTACCATCGAATAAATGCTGTTGGTTGATAACTCGCGTACTTACTCGGTCGATAAAATAACCAGCAATCGACAAAACCTGCTTAGTAGATAACGAGTAGGAATTACTTCGATTAATTTTTATCTCATAGATACAGCCTTTGTCAAAAAGATTTCCTAGTTACTAAACTTTTTCACTATTTCAAGCTATATATATATATATATATATATATATATATATATATATATATACACATCGAAAGTGCGCATTCTCCTACCCATATTTCGAGCAACACGTTGGTAGCACTGTTATACTATGATATATATGTAGAACGACGCGGCTAGTTATCGATTGGGCTGACAAAGGCAGATTAAAACCTTCTGTTTTCAACTCTAACACCAAGTGCCTAAACAAAGCTCCCACATCTCCATTTTTTTCTTTCTCTTGTTTTCGAATATTTTGCTCGAAGATAAATTATATTTTTCTTCAGAAAAAAGTGTGGAATTCATTGATTTTACTGAAAAACACAAAATAAATAAAACATTACGTTACATTATCAAAAATAAGAATCTATTTAAAGTATGCTTATAAAAACGATAACAGAGTAGCTTGAGGTTATGACGTAATCACTTTAAAATGCAAAAACTGTAGTTCGATACTAAAATTTCCAGCGAAAAGGCACGATTACGACAGGCGGTAAAGTTGAAAGCGCTCTACGGGGAAGGTCACGAAACTGTCAGTGCGTGGAAACTGTAAAGCCGACAATGACGTACCAATGCCGTCTCCGTTGGTTTAGTAGCAGTTGTAATGGCAGTAGTAGCGGTGATAGCAACAGAAGCGTGGCTGGTTATATTCGTGGAAAGCGACGAGGCGGAAGGTTTAGTAGTCGAAAGACCTGTGCTGTGTCAAGTTGTTTGTCGTTTCATTTCTTCAATATAACAATATTCGTCATTCTTTTTCCCTTTCTTCACGGCACGATAAGTCCAATCACGTGACCTATCACCTGGTGAGATAGGCTCATCTTCCTCTTTACGTTCAACTCTGTCGTATTGAAATTTAACCGAAGGACAAAAATATTTTTGATTTATTCGGAATTGACGATTCGTCGTAACGTTTCCAAGCGATCGTCGATTCGTCGCGTCTCCCTTCTAGATTCCCCTTCTACATATCTTTCGTTTCTCATTTGTTGACATTTTTTTTTCTTTCTTTTTCCTCTCATTAGACGAACGTTACAATCGGACGAACAACCGTGGTAGTAAGTTAGGAGTTGAACTCCGGCATTACATATATAGAAGAATTTTCGATCAACACGCGACTTCTCTCTCGCCAGTAAAACACGCTTCTCATCATGGCAGTCGAGTCGAGGTGAGTTTTCCTTCGTCTTCTTCTCTTTCGATGTATGTGTCGTATTATACGAGTATATGTACCCCCCTCTCTCTTCTCTCTCACAATCAGCACTTCTCTACGACATGCGCGAAAGAAAAAACGCTGTTCATACTCCTAGCGCGCCGGTTCGATGCTCCCGCGATCCTTTTTTCCCTTCTTTTTCTCTTCTTTTTTATTTTTTAGGGACGGTACGTCTCTCACCGGCTGTCGAATCCTTTGTTCACAAGCTAACCTCTATACCTGTCAGTCGACCAAATTTCGTACTAATCTTTCAGATTTCTTATTAATAGAAAGTATTTTTAAACCAAGGAAAAAGAACAGACGATAATTTCAATGTCTTTCTCACAATAAAATTACGTCAAATAATTAATTTGTATATACGGTGCGATCGATCGTAAAAACTGGTACGGATTAATTTATAAAGAATATTCCCCGAATAAATTTTTCTCGAATCATGCATTTAGCTGTTTCCTACTATTCTTTTTCATGCATTTTATTATTTCACGACATTAATTATAAACGGTATAATTTAGCAATAATCTTATTTTTATCTTTGCATATTTCCTTTTTATTCTTATCCTTTTTTACTCTTTTCTTCCTGGAAAATAAAGTATTGCAAGTGTATGCATAATTAAAGCCTATGTAGGAGTATATGATCACAGAGACATAGTAAATGTTATATTATTCACGAGAGTCCGTAGTAGATATCGAAACATTGAAATTTTAATTTCCGATGAAACACAAATCTCTTATGCTTTTTATATCTTTTTTATACCACCCGAATTCTTTTCTCCGTCGTTGTTAACTTATATAAATTCTATGTAAAATTAAATCGTGCCAAATAACATTTTTAAATTAGTTAGATTGACTGAACTAGCTTAAGAACTCGAAAAAAGTTAATATATGAACCAAAGTTTATTATTAGATGTTTTTGTATATATTTATCATAAATCCATTAGTTATTATTACAAGGTGAAATCGTTACTTAAAATAGTATAATGTAAATATATATATATATTATTTAACGAGATACGGTTATTGTCCTTCAAATTACGATTTCCTATTTCGATTTACTGAAAACTCGTTTTGTTCGATGGTTCGTGTAGAATAGGCAGATCCGCGCATTGAAATAATATTTTGTATATTGTCTGTTTTAACCTTATCATCGTGAAAAGTTGCCATCGTTAAAGCGGGATAGACAAATTGTAGTCACGTTCCACTTTATAAACTCGATACTCAACGCACCTTCTCTCTCTTTTTCGTTTATCTATTCATCGTATAGGAAAGCATCCCAAAGATTTCGAGTTGTTCCGATTAAACGAATTATATATCTTCTATACATTTATACATAATACTGTAACATAATATTTTAATCTAATATCGGATAACACTAGATAGCATTGGATAAGCGTTCCTATCAGTTTTTATCATTTCTTTTTCAACGGCTTTATCGACAGATATTTACATTGGTAGCAAACCTAAGGCGATCACGTAACATTTGTTCATATTATTAATATAAATGGAAATGCCTTGTCTAACTATCTTCGAGCATCGCCGCCGGGGAGACTAGCTAATAATTATTTCCAACAGTTAGTCCAGTAACTTACTACTAAGTAGAATCTCTTTGCGAATTTCACCTCAAATTCTTATAATCGTATTTAACGGCTGTTTCCTTGAATCCCCGTTGAAAATTTTAACGAACTCTTCATGCCTTCGAGACACGTTTTATTGATTACAGCTTGACGGTCGATGACCATGCGACCACTCGTATGTCTTCTGTCGAGAAAAGGAAACAAGTCACGGAGTTCACAAGAGACAAGCTTATCTAATAATGAAACTTCTTATCATTTTTTTTTTTTATATAAAAACCGTAAAATTTTCTTAATGTGAAAAAGTTGTAGGATACTAGAATTAGAAGACTATAATGCGATATATAAATCGAGTAAACATAATGTAATTAAATTAAATATTTTAATCTTTATGCACACATCGATCTCTATCAGATCATACTTTAAGAATTAAATTATTGGCTTATGATAATTAAAATAATACAAGTATTTATATTATTTTATAATATAAATTAAATTTAATATAATTTAAATTTATAATATACATATTTTCGACTATATTTCCACTATAATTGTTAAAATAATGTGGAAATACTGGATCAATTTTAGTGCCTAACCTGGTAGTGGATTTATTCATTTCAGCATTTAATTTGAAATTGAATTTTTCTCCAAGAATGTGATCCGTTATTTTGCTTCTTCTGGATCAAAATTAATGTTGAAATTTCCACTGAGAATCATTGATAATTTGTCCAGATTTGTTCACAACAATTTCGCACTCTCATTAGTGTAGCAAGATTCTTTGAATGAAATCCAATGATCTCATCAATGTTTTTGTCCATCAATGTGTAGATGACGACCATAAGAATCATTCGTTCATTTTCAAGTTGACATAGAGCTGTACAAAAATCAACAATTTCTGTAGAATGGATATTCACTGAATTGATTCGTTTTAAATTCAAATCCATATTATGAGTTACAACATTTATCATTTGCATTCATGTAAATTACTTCTCCTCCAGCTTTCATGTTTCAACGTTTAATTTTACGTACTGCTAGTGGACCGATATATCGACCCTCGTTACCTATGCGAAATTTGCCGTGATGTATCGATCCCGTGCATTATGATTTTTTTTTTTATGTAATTATTCGCAGAAGCGTCCATAACAAATCGGCTGTGACATTCTTCGCATGTACCGTGTAGATAGACATGGTATTAAAAAGGTTAAATTGTATATTACAATAAAAATTAGGAATGTCTATCTTTATTTCGTTCTTCATCCATGTCCTTAGTAATAAAAAAATCATCAATATGCACAGAATGAACCAGCAAACTTTGACGATTAAACAAGTAAAGCGAAGGTATTCTTTTATTCATCATAAAATCGATTAAAATTTTGTCGAATATTTATAATCAATTAAGATGTAGCCCCCATCTTGTAAATAAGTCATTGAATTTGGTTGTCGATTGTGATGAAATTTTGGATTATTGTCTTTTATAACGGTATAAATTCCGTTAATGTTCGTGACTCATGATAAAACTACATACACCAATTGCCATGATTATATTCTGCCGTATTTATAAATACGAAAATATCTCCTTGAGATTTGTGAATATTAATAGCTAAAGCAAGTATCAGTGACAAGTGATTTCTTTTGGCAACCATGGATTTATTATTATTTAATAGAATTTTAGATGTTCGTTTTCTTAAAGGCGTGACTGTTTGATCGGGACCGTTAGCCTAAATAAATAAGCAGCACCGGCATGTTCGCTGCTCTTTTGTTTCATCATATTAAAACTCACAAAATTTCACGATTTTCGAACACTTATCAACACGTAATATACTGAAGAATTTACAGTATCCACTGCGTAAGCATATGAAGTATACGAAGTAGAAGAGAGAGAGTAGGTAGGAATGTTTCTTTCTTCTTCCGTTGTCGGCTTCTTACGAATAAAAAATTTTCACTTCAAAAACTTTCTTCTTTCAATATCGTCGTACGGAAAAACGAACTAGATTATAAGCTCCTTTACGTTGGATGTTTTACAAGCTTATAAATTTAATATAACAGATTACATTTTATATAACAGATTTTCTCTTTTCTTTTTTTTTTTTTTGACAAAGGAAAATATATAGGAATAGATAAGTATGAAGTGAAAATTTTTGGAAAATAATCCAATAGAAGATTGTAAAAAGATTTATAAATTACCTGATTGAAAGAATAATGTTGTGTTTTCACAAGAGATGAACGTGAATTACGCTTTCATGAACTACGACTGGTGAACATGTTATCATGAAGATTGCCTATAATATCATCATCTCTACGATTCAGTCATGACAGAATAAAACCGGTTTGATTTTCTGTCATGGTAGCAACAAGCGTGAAACAGAATGTGTACGCAAATAATTATATTTTTCAGTTATTTTCAGTGTCGTGAATTAAAAAATTAAAAATTCCATGTGAATACTTTTCACGCTTTCCATTAGACGTGAAAAAATCAGGAGTGATTCACGTTTATGGTTTACGAGTTTCTTTTTAACCCTTTCGCTACGGCAGTGCACTCCGTCAGAGTAACGCCACTGAACGAAGCACTGCACCGAAAAATGTGCATGCCTAAAAACAAGAGTATCGCGGGGCTGATAGTCAAATGATATCACGCGAATGCCGTCTATAGCCGACATTAGTAGCGAAAGGGTTAATCGGTTAGTTTATCGTTTACTAGTAGTGGCCCATGTATTGTATATGTACACAACACTACCGTCAATCAAATTTGTAATTCCCTTTATATTTTATATACTAAAGACGTGGAAACATTTAATACAATGACAAGCATCTAAATTCGTAAGTTAGAAATCATGGGTTCTCACAGCTGTGGATGATTGATTCCGTCAGTTTCTTTTTTATTACATCGATGTAAATAAATATAAGCAATTCATTTATTCTTTTTGTAATTACATTTAAATTATAATTCAAATTAAAATTCAATAAAATAATCGCTTATTTTATATATTTATCGTAGTTTTATACATACGTATAAAATATATGTGTATAAATACATACGTATTTATATATACGTATAGATAATAAATCGATACTTATGACATAGACCACAGGAACATGATATTAAAGATGTTTAAAAAGTTTATTAATGGTTATCTAGATATAGAAAAATAGTAATAATATCTAAACTTGGGAAAAATAAAATTTATGTGCTTATGATGACCTATTATACATTTCCAAGAAAAAAAATCTTTTTTAATTTTTTAAAATCCTTGGAATATAGCAGTAAAACTGTGTATTTTAAACTAATAAGAGAGAAAGTGAAGACACATGTTCACTTGAGAGTAAAATTATCGCGACTTGCTCTCGAGAGTATTGAGACATAGACACATTTTCAATCGAGAAATATGAATATCTTGAATTCCGATTAAAGATCCTCTTATATATATATATATATATATATATATATATATATATATATATATATATATATATATATATATATATATTAAAAAGATTAATAGTTTGTATATCTATGACATGTAAATAAAAGTATCAATTGTCGTCCGAGTCTGTTTATCTTACAGAAGATTAATCTTAGGATAAGCGCGTAAATAGATTTAGGACTCAAGAAATCATTAATCGGCAAAGTATAAAAATTAAACATGATAAATGTTTTTAGACTAACTTTAAGGAGAAAGAAAAAAATGGCACAACAAAATAATGACGATTAAAAAAATAGTAAAAAAATGTGTTTTGCTGAAAGGTTATTCGAATACTGACGGACAACTTAATTTCGTAACTTAAGCGAATGTTTAGTTTACGTATTTCTAACTTTCAACGAAGAAAATATATTGCGTTGAAAAATGGAATAAAACATACGCAGCATTTTGGGCAAATTTTCTGTTAAAATTCTTTAAATAAAAAAGTTTTTAATTTTGCCCTCCTTCCTCTTTTAGTTTTTCTTCTCATGTAAACGATTGAATTTCCTTATGTAGTATATGTTTTTAGATATTTGTTGTCGTTAGACGTGACAACTCGCTTCCGTAGTACGGTTTAGATTGTAAACGTCGCAATTGCGATCCAACCATACCTTTTTATTCCCTCTACCAAGTTCGCGGGCGGGCACACAATGCGTGCGACGTGTTAAACGAGCATAACTCGGTTTATACGTATTATAGACTATTAAATGGAGCGAGTGCGAGGCCCAATGATAACTCATTGCTAGTTTGAATCGTGACATTCGTTTCTCATCCACAGCGAAAAATCGTAAAATCGACGAGTCGAATAAAGGATTGAAAGAGAAAGAGAAATTCTGCGCGAGCAGAAAATGGATACGTATTGATAATCGGTCAACGCGGAGTATTTATCGTTTCATTCATCCTTCAAAATGGAGCGTCGGATACGAGAGAAAGATGAGACGAATAATATTCCATTATTGTTGGTATCAATGGATCTTGTTTTCTCCTCGTCCTATTTATCTCCACTTCAATGCTTCGAAAATGCAAATATCGAAATATCGAACGGTTTTTTCGATATACAAACGAATTTCGTTTACAATGAAAATGATCTTTTCGTTTTGCTTACTCTGAATTTGAATTGTATACTTTTGCGATATTACCTAGGACAGAAAAGATAATTTTGTAAAATTTCAAAAGATTAAATATCTTAACATTTAAATATTAAATTATTCATATAATCTATTTTTAGAATGTCTTTTGCGACATTTAGAAAACTAAAAGTACGTATACTTTATAATGAGAATAAACTCGTATAATTTATAATGAGAGTGAAGTCTAATATAAACAGAATGACAATGAATTCTCCTGTGTTTTATATAAAAAAAATATTTATGAAAGGTATTAAACGAATATATTGATTTGTATAAAATTTAGTCGGAATTTAACTATGAAGTTTCATTTTGCCAAATTTCCTTTTATTTCCCGAAGAGTGTATGCATAATAGCTTGTAACCGAATAGCCATACACTGATCGTATTTTCGAGAATCGATAAGATGACAATCTGTTTTAGATGGATGCCGTGTCAGCTGAAGATCGAACCGAACATCTGCAGCTGCGACTACGATGGTATAATCTTGGTCTCCGGGAGTGCGCCTGGTTTCGATGAGCCAGAACCGTTCAAAACGGTCCTCTATAGCGCTGCACAGATCGATTCTGCCCTCGGCGTAATCGGTGCTGTCCTTTCGATCAACCTACCTGCGAAAAGACTTATTTATAGTCCAACCGGACCACTCAACATGGATTATCATGATGTACGAAGCTTTGGCGAGGCTGCTACGAAGGGTATCGTACGGTAAATTTATAAATATTAATTTTATTTTCGAGGAAGATCAATTTGAAAAATTAATTGAAAATGTTGAACACTTATGAAAAATGTTTTCTAATACATTCGACAAAATCGATTTTATTATTAAGTGTACAACTTTGCTTCCGCCGTTTTCGATTCGTGGATTGTTTCAAAAGATGACCAGTTTTTTCAACGCGGGATTCGTACGCTGCCCGAAAGATGGGAGAAAGTAATGTCCAGCGATGGACAATACTTCGAATTATAAATATATAACCAGTTTTTTTAATAAAGCCTTGAATTTTGGAAAAAAACGGCGGAAGCAAAGTTGTACACCTAATATATCGGTAATCGGTATTATTTAAGTTCATAAATCAAAAGGAACTTTTTTTTAAAAACAAGTCTTTTTTACAAAAAGACTACAACTTTTCGTTCTGAAGATAAAATAGATATGTGTCCCTTTGAAAAATCGTAATTGAAAGTTTTAATAGAAAGATGAATCGTACACAAATACGAGAAATAGAAAAAGCCTTTAATTATAGCGGCATGAATAAAGAATTGTCGATCTTCAGCTAAGTGTGTAAATTCTAAGAATGGATTTAGGTCACTGTGTCGGTGTACTTTTTATACAGTTAAGTCGTTTTTACCAGTTAACAGATTAAAGAAATTATATGGATCATTAATAAAAAGGAAATATCTTCAGATCTAAAGATTGCAGAAATTTGTAAGATCGTATTAAAGGATTTATTTTTAAAAATATTTTTCCATCGTATTATTAAAAACAATTTATTAAAAAAGTTTGTCTATTATAAACAAATTTGCAAAAACAATTGTTTACAAATATAACCGAATAATCTCTCTATTGATCACACATTTAAATATAAGAACATATTATCGATGCAATCTTCTTGTTAAATTAAAAGGTTAAAACGTTAAACGTGTATGTTTCTCTTCTACAACGTTTTCTGTACTCTTCATATTTACAGATTTACGGTGTCCGATGACACATCTATTTCCGTGTCGGCACGGTTTATAGTGGGAGCTAAACTCCCATTAATTCTTGGTACACCGAGATCGCTTTTGAGCAATACTATTTGACCGGTGACCACGGTATAGTGTTTAGTGTCAACAATCAAAAATATTTATTCTCGTTTTAATTTGTTAAACTCGCTGCTTTTACATTTAGGATTTCAATCGAAAACTGCATAGTCTATTTATCCAATTTATACTTACGCATGTTGCGAAGCACGGAAAAGTTTATAGAATTTGGTGGTGGTGCCATTAATTAATTTGTCGGCTCCAGTTATGTAATTAAAGTTGCACTCATACAAAAAGTCTAATAGAAAGATTCATTTGCCGTTTCAAAGGAATTTCTCATGATTTTCGAATGGAAAAAAGGAGTTTTTTTCCTCGCACATAGGCCATTATCCGCAAGAACTCACCAATGTCAAGCAACGTGCAGTTATTTAAATGTTTAACCTGTCGATAAAACATTTTGGTATATGTTCCGAACTATCGATGTTACGAAAATTTGACGAAACTTTTTTTATTTCTCTCTCTCTCTCTCTCTCTCTCTCTCTCTCTCTCTCTCTCTCTCTCTCTCTCTCCCTCCCTCCCTCTTTCTCTCGTCATTTTCTCATTTCTCTCTATCTCCTTTAATATTTACATATTATACATAGAATTTCGACACGCTCTTTTGTCTAAGCGTGTCTAAGCCTGACGCGGAAATTGAAAACGCGAGAAAAAAAGTCGTTCTTCCAGCTGAAACGAAGATAATTAAATCCGGCAACGGGAACGATGACGTGTTAGCGCTAAAAAACGAAATATCTGTTTTCGGATCGTCGCTTTTGCCGATTTTCTTCATCGTCCGATGAAAAAAAAAAGGAAGATGTAGAAAATCGGTTGGCGTCATTAACTGGCTGTGGTTTAATGCACACCGTATTTGTTCGAAGTAATTAATCAAAGAGTCTTCGATATCACATTCGCTCGATTTTAGACACCTTCACTCGCATTCCAGAACTGTCTGTCCTATTAGAAAGAGAGAGAGAGAGAGAGAGAGAGAGAGAGAGAGAGAGAGAGAGAGAGAGAGAAAGAGAGAGAATATCTCACGCTATTGCATCTCCGAATACTCGCGTTTCATACACTTAGCTCGCGTATTGGATTCTGCTTCTATGTGTGTATGTTCATGAGACAGTACGCTATTACACTGAAATATATCTGTGTACGTTTTCACACGACTTTCGCGCGTAAGTGTATCTGTGTCTGCAAACGAAATTCCATGCGATCCGTTCGTTCAATTCTCGTGAAATTTGCTTGAAAAATGAAATTCCTGCTGCGGTGATAATCGAGGAAACTAGGGAGTAACGTCAGCCGATATCGTTTTCCTGCTTTCAATGGCACCTAGCAAATATTTTTCACTTCTTAATGATACCATTAAATTAGTCTTTCTTCCTGTGACATTTAATTATCTTTATCGCTATCTTAAAATTTAAAGCTACTATTCTACATTTATATATAACTAATATACCGATAATATATTTTATGAGAGTACCCTTTTTATTTCTATCCATTTTGTAGAATCTTTGTCTTGCAATAAGTTGTTAACTTGATTTATCTGCCTTACCTTTTTTCTTTGCGATCGATTTTGTTTTCTTTTTTACATGGTTATAACAGAAACCAATAGATAAAGAAAAAAAATCCATTTATCTCCAGTTACCAATCTAATTAGACGATTTCGTTCAACAGAGCTCTCAAAGCTGGCGTGAGATGTCCATTGCTGGCACTTTTACCAGATGTCCGTTTTGAAAACGTTGAGCTGGTAACATTGCTTGGTGCTCTGGAAGGTCTCTATGTGGTAAGTAATAGTCAACGGATAAAATAACATTTCATTCTCTTTAATTGGTTTAATAAGAGTTGTAAGTCAACCTAAAAGAATCTGTGAACAGCGTAAAAGTATGTAATGTATAAATGGGAGGATTCAAGTGTGTACAAAAAACCTTTTACGAATATAATAGAAAAGACGTTTTACGTGTGCGTCCTCTGTTACAAGCGAAAATACATTTTCGAGATAGCTTGTTTCGTGTTTACTGATTCATTGTCAGTGGAAAACCGTTTCAATCGTTGAGGGCAAAGTCGATGCAGCCATATATGCAGCTGCGTTCACACAGTAGGAAAGCCTGCAATAGTATCTCGAAGGAATTGCTATCGCTTAGCAAACTGAGTTTAGAGAGAATTGTCTGATCGAGCTACCTTCCTCTCTCTCTCCTCTTTCACTTCCGACATTTATTCTCGTAAACTTGTGTATACTAAGGTATATCACACGCGTGAGAATAACCAATGAATCGAGACGCATCTCACAGTTATTTCTAGTCAACCGTTTGCTTCACATCGGTGAAAGCTTATCCTCGATCAAATGGATTAAATTATAAAAGATTCTATTAGACGAATAACTTGTTAGAAAAATGTTTTTCGTGAGTAACATTGTCATATTATCTTTCAGTTAAGCTAGAAGAATGACTAAAATGTCGACAGTTTATGCATGGTCACGTTCTAACGCAAATATTGGCAAAAGATAAGGGTGCACGCGTATTTTCACCAGCAGCTCACAGAAACTTTCGACAAATTCAGTGCACGGTTAAAAGCCCGAGAGTAGTGACACAAAACTTCTAACAAGCTCTTACTCACTCTCTTTATCTATCCTTCTCTTCTTCTTTCTCTTTTTTTTCTTTTTTTCTCTTTCTCTTTTTCCTTGTCGGACATTGTATCATTTCTTCCTTACCCACTTGAAACACGTAGAAAAGAAAAATCCTTTCTTTTTCATTTGAAAAAATAAAATTCGCTTCCTCACAAAGGGACATGTACGGAATTTCAATCGAAAGCTTTCTTATTTGAAATAATTGAGACTTGTAACCTTTTGACATATAAATACAATAAAATTCGATACGTTTAAAAATATTATTTAATATATATAAATTCTTACAAATAAAATTACCTATATTATATAATAGGAATTCTCAATCGTATGTCCACGGTGCAAATGTGCTCACGGAACTATTTGCATACAGCCGCGACAAATTATTAAATATCAGAAAATATATTATAAATGAAAAATATTACAATTTTTTATACTTATAATATATATATATATATATATATATATATATATATATATATATATATATATATATATATATAGATGGATTTAGGCCAGTGTATTTGAAAAATAACGTATGCTTTTATTAAAATGAAGATATAAACAAGTTCTCTACTGTCTCCCGAAATATACAAATTTCCTCTCGTCTGTACATTCTCCCGACACTCTATGCGCGATAAAACTCAACTACTCCACTCTATTCTGCTCTCTTATGCTTTCTTGTACTCTCTACTCTATTCTACTCTGTTTTGCTATATTCTGTTTCCTCCATACTGATGATAGTCTTCATATTGATTATTATTTCTTTCTTTTTTTATATTATTTTTTATATTGCCATGTTGTTTCCCTTCCTATAATATTTATTGAGCATACATAACATGTTATATAGGGTTTATATAGGATGTTGCTTTTTATTTATAAAAACTCTTTTCTTTTGGACAAATCTTTTTTAGCAAAAAAAAACTATAAAATTATGTGCCCATCTAATTTATATATATATATATATATATATATATATATATATATATTATTAAATATTTTATTTTTTATATATAAAATATTGCATGTGTATTAATTATATTTTTCTGTAATATTAATTTTATAGATTGACTAAAAGGAAATTTAATCAATGTAAAATTCTTGTCGTCTCAGAGACGTTAATGTTTTAAATGACATAATAAACAAGTGACATCTCAGACGTTTTTGTATATTAAGAGTTAGATGATAATAGAACGAATTGACAAAAATGACTCAAAAATATTAATTGAAGAAGACAGAGTGGGGTGTATGTGTGTGTGAGAGAGAGAGAGAGAGAGAGAGAGAGAGAGAGAGAGAGAGAGAGAAAATAGGGAAGAGGTATGAGAAGGCCTCGTAGGAGAAATAACGAATGAATAGCTAACGTTCCAGAAGCCTGGTAGTCAGCTAGGTGACCTAATTAGCAAAATACTCGAACCCTGTAGCAGTGGCGACACAACCGTCGAATTTGTAGTCTTTTTTTCTAGCCACCATCTCGTTTCCTTTCAACGAGGACGAATAGGAGGTTTCATTTTCCAAATACTGGAAAAAGCCTTTGCAATTCTAACGGTGCGTAATCGGATCGCCGTTCTTAACTCTTCTCTGTTTTCTTTTCCGCGAATTCTGAACATGACTCTACTGCAACTGATTCGTCAGAATATCGCGTGCTTAATACTGGAGCATTGTCTCGATAAGTTTTATTGTATTCTATGGGTAAGGATGTCTCCACCGAACGAACAAAAAAGGGTTTGAATTCTTATACGACATTAGGAGTACCAAGATTCGACGTATACTGCTTTTCCCCTTTTTTTCCCGAATTGTCGACAGAACCATCCGCAAAAGTCTATTTCAGTTCCTCTTTCATTCTTTTCTGAACTTTCGGCAAAATGTTTTTATTTTCTATGCTGTAAACTTATGGATTGCTTGATTTTAATTATTTTAATCTCGACTTTTTCTTTTTCTTTTAAGAGGTTGTTGCCTCTTGGAATAATAACAAAGTACGTTACTTCGAATTTGCGAGTTTAAAATTTACTTCTGGCGACTCTTTGTCCAGCAATTTCATTTATTCGATGCAATTAACTAGAAAAAGAAAAAAAGAAAAACCAGTGAAGAAGTTCTCTTGGAACTTTTAAGTTTTAGATGTTACTTCAAATTACCTTAAATTATCGATCCTTCGAATTTAGGTTGAACTAACAAAAGAATATCGTAACAATTTTAAAGTTGCCCCTTGTTTTTTAGCGTGTCAAAAAAGAGACTCTCTCTCTAGACATCGGTCATTACTTCTGTAAGCCTTATTCGATGAGATTTCTTTACTCTTTTGATCATCGTTTACGTAAGGATAACGCAGTACCTTCTTGACCTTTTTCCTAGTAATCGACATCGCAAAGCAACGAAATCGCACGAGCGTATCTTATTTCTTAGGGAGAAATTGTAGTACTGTTTTTAAAACTTACAAATCGGATCGAAGAAACAAACTTTGTGAAGAAATAAAAAGAGAGTAAATATATCAAATCTTTTTAATATATATTTTCTATATTTTCTAGCCCCTTGAGGTGAGAGAGATATGCCCTGAACGTTGCTACAAGGCGTGTCAACTAGCAGTCTGGAGTCCAATTTGCAGCAAGAAACTCCAGGGTATAGTGAAACTAGCCTCAGCCTTGGAAAGTGGCAGATACGTCGCGAGGGACATCGGTAAGTCCTCTTTCCTCTGGCTTCTTTTTTGATTGAATACAGTTCGCTATCGCCAACGGCATGCCCCACCGGTCCAAAATCTCTTGCAAGTTTATCGGGCAAATCGAGTAACTTTCTCAGTTGAACAAGAAAAAGAGAAGTATCTCTCTCGAATCCTTTTCCGCCGCAGGAATTTTAACCTCTCTAGACGATATCCCAGCTGAAAGGAACATTTGTTCGAACGATTGAGTTTCTTGTTATTTGTATGCATCTTCAAATTGTATCATTTAAAATCAATCACGCTTTTGAACATCTATTTTCTTCGAAACGAAATATATTGGAATTCTTGCTGAACGATGTAGACTTTGATAGAGAGTAAACTTTGAAAAATATTCTAAGTTATTTATTCTTTATCTACGTTTCTAGAAAAACATCGACGCAAATACGTTTAATTTAGTTTACTAAGCGTTGTCGATAAAAACAAGATTTACTGTAGGTGTTTCCCAATTCACTACGTTAACGTCAACTTTTCTACACTTTATACATTCGTCTTCGGTATTAGTAAGAATGAGAAGAAAAGATAATGCGTTTCATAGAGTAATCTATATAATAATCTACCACTCTGGATTTGGCCTGAATTTAAATCACCTTTCTGCCAACGTAAAAACTAAAATACTAACTCTAATAGCGTATCTTTTAATCTGAGATAGGCAAATAATCCCAATGTAATTTTTATCAGAAAAGCTTTTAGCCTTACTGCCTTAAACGCTTAAAATCGACCTCCAACTCAATTATGAGAAGAACGCCATATAAATATGTAACGAACGACGATATGTTAATCGATAAGTTAATCGATACTGAACCATGTAGAAAATTCAAAACGTTCAGCAGCATTTGTATACGAAAAAAAAAGGAATATACGATAGCGTAAATACGTACAGATTCATTTAATCTAGAAAAGATATTTGTCCACACAAAAGGACCAAGGAGAGGATATTGAAATTCATGACGAAAATGCATTGAATCGAAATATCTAACAATGACGCAAGAAAACAGATAATACTATATCGACATTTTTTCTTTTATTTCCTTGCTTACATGCTCGTGATACGTCTTCAAACAATGAAACAATATTTCTTGTTGAATCATCTGGAAAGAAAAATATTGGATTATTTTGTTTACGTAAATAAATAAATAAATTAATTAATTAATTAATAGGTGGAGCTGATCCAGAGAGGATGGCACCGCCGAGAGTGGAAGAGTATCTGGCCGAATTGTTTTGCGGTTCGAATGTGACAATGCAGGTGATATCTGATCAGGATACCTTGCTTCAGGAGTATCCTCTCTTTGCCTGTGTTAATCGGGCAGCCTCGGTAATACCGCGTCATGCCGGCAGAATCATCTTCCTGACTTACGAACCACAGAATCCTGCCTGCGTTCTAGAGACTGTAATGCTTGTTGGCAAAGGTGTCACTTACGATACCGGTGGTACGGACATTAAATGTCAAGGGGCTATGTGCGGAATGTCGAGAGACAAGTGCGGAGCTGCTGCCTGTGCGGGATTTATGCAGGTTTGAGTTTAATACTTTAAGGAGAAATATTTTTTTCTTTAAAAATTTAAACAAATAAATACATGAAACAATAATGTTCTTCAGGTAGTAAATCTTTTACAACCACCGACAGTGAAGGTAGTAGCTGCACTATGTGTGCTAAGAAACAGCGTCGGTGAGAATTCCTATGTTGCCGATGAGATTATAACTGCAAAATCTGGAGTGAGAGTACGCGTAGGTAACACGGATGCCGAAGGTCGGATGGCCATGGCCGATGCGCTTTGTCATATCAAAGAAATGGCACTTTGTTCAGTGAATCCTCATATCTTTACAGTGGCGACCTTGACCGGTCATGCCCACTTATCGGCTGGTACTGGATATTCCGTGAGTACTTCTATTAATTTACTTTTGTCCTCATTAAATTATTATTTTCATTAATAACATGATTTCATTGGTCTCGATGGTCCTAAAGATTGCCATGGATAATGCCGTAGCCAGGCTGGTTAGCAATGCAGAAAAGCTTCAAGCTTCAGGTGAGACAATTGGTGACCCATTCGAGATATCCAGAATACGCAGAGAGGATTTCCGTCTCCATGAGGGACGTTCGGAGGGAGACGACGTGTTACAGGCAGTAAACAAATCAAGTCTGAGAACGGAGAGAGGTCATCAGGGACCTTCGGCCTTTCTCATTATGACCTCTGGCTTAGACAAAGTATACACTAAATTTTAATCATAAAAAAAAACATTTTCTTATATTTTCCTCGTACTTATCTATGATCGAATGTTCGTAAATTATTTTTAGAATGGTACTCAATCCGAGAAGCCACTAAAATACTGCCATCTGGATATAGCCGGTAATGCCGGTGATATTCCAATTCAGCCAACAGGTTCACCGATTTTGGCACTGTCTAAACGATTTCTTCTGGATGAAATTTTGCAGTCCCTGGAGTAACAAGAAAAATATAAAAAAAGTGATAACGTGTATATTTTTTCAGGACCTCTACGAGATTATCTATTTTTCCCGATTATCCCAACGACTCTTATTTCTTAATATTATCCCACGTTTTTTCTAAAATCCTTAACCTCTATTTTATTCCAGCTTTCGATTATTAACAAAGTACTTTCGAACTGATGAACGCATATCTTTTGTTAATATTTAAAATTACATTTTGCTAGTATCGTTACCGACCTGGCTGTCAACCGAGGCGATGTATCATTTTCTTTCACCTTCTTTCAGAAATCTACAATGAATATTTTATTGATTGGCTTGATGCAAGCTCCAAGAGTGTTAATGATAAATTTAACAAATGTTTCATTATAATGACGTTTAAGACCATGTTCAGTTTCTATTTTTCCTTCTCGATATCGATTACAGCATGGAGCTTGTAGCTGTTCACCCTTAAAGTACACGCACATCGACATACACGGTCATTTGCCGCGTCCACATCACCTACCCTACAGCGGAAATCCCGTATTGGCATTGTCCTATTGCTACCTGATCCAAGGAAAATGTCTCACCGTACGAAACGATTTACCTTTCGAAATGCAATACGTCTGCGAAGTTGATTGCAAACCTGTCTGCATACCTCCATGCCAACCTTGCACGGTACCCTGCGAGCCTCCTCTTATACCCTGCACAACTTCTCCTTGCGGTGGATGTCTTCCAGATTCTTGTTATCAACCCTGTCAATCCTGTCAACCCTGTCAGCCCTGTCCTCCCTGCGCTGAACCGGTAACAGTCTTAGAACCAATGTGTCAACCAAACGTTCAAAGAAAGAATACTTGTGCCTAATAACACGTTGCTATATATTTTGTTTTTTTTTATAATAAAATATTTCAAAAACTTTTTAAACGCATTTGCTTATTATACATCATCATTTATGTAACGTAATATAGAAATCGATTATGTAATTTATAAAAACATTTCACGATGTGTTATAACTTATAGGCTTTTTACTCAATTCTTATTTAGTTAAATAAAATATGGACATTTCGCAAAGTATGTTTGTTACTGAAAATATATAACTTATCTTCGAGAAACAAAGCAGAGCCATCAAAAACATCAATTAAGTATCTGTGATCAATTAATTTTAATTAATATCTTCTTTCGAGAAACAAAATTAAACAAATATATATATTTCAAATATTTGTGTATAACAGTGTTTATATGCTATATAAATAAGATTTTATTTTTAAAGAATGATAGATAGGATTAAAAATACAATATTTGCCTTGAAACTGTTTGATATCTCTAACCGTTTATAAATAATAAAATGTAAACGAAAAATATCTTCAAAAATGTTTTGTGTTTTCTATAAGAGAGAAACAATAATAAGACACTTGCATTTTAACGAACAAATTATTCTCTATTTATATATAAAACTAACGCATTTCTCAACAATTTTTTAACTTTTTGTAATTATTTTAACAAATTTTCATTTTTCTTGTGTACAATGTTTCCTTATAAAATTATCCGATATATATAACGGTTTTGGAGGGAAAATGGAAAAACAAAAAAGGCCAAAATTTTATATTGGTAACGGACAATGGAAAAAAATAGAGTATTTCTCAAGAGAAAATTCTCTACATAGCCATGAAATTTCATAATATATTGAATTTCCGAATTTGTAGAATTTTTTCTTGTAAAACTTGATATCGAAACAGCTATATCGACTGCTGGTAAAGTAGTTCTCCTTTATCCGTAGAGTATAAAGTATTTTATCGGTCGTGTGCTATTTATAAGCATGGTTTCAAAATTTTGCCCGCATTAAATTTATATTACCAGCATATCGATTTTTGTACTTTTGAAGTATCGAAATGATGGCGTTATTTCTTATATCGATAGCGTAGACTATGTTTCCTGCACTTATTAAAATTCTCACATCAAATTATTACAAGAATAATCAGATATTAGTTATAAATTTTATCGATAAAGGGTATACAGTAATTTAAGTTTTACACATGCTTTGAGAAGATATATATATAGGTTTGTATTAATCAATTGCAAAATTCCAGACAATTTTGCCTCTTTCCGAAACAAAATTTCTTATACATTAATTATCATCGAAAAATTATTGAATTGAATTGAAATCAATTTAATCGAGAAAGAAGACAAAAAGGGAAAAAGAATCGATTAGAAGGATCGATCATTCTTCTCCGCTCGTCCTTTCGGCTTGTTGCATGAAACGCAAAAGGTGCAAATCATAAGCGTGAAACGCTCGTGGAAGGGAAACTTAATTACGGGCACGTCCTTTCTTAATTAAGAGAAAATGTTTGGCGTATCTTGACGAGATTACGGTGTGCAAGGCGGGCTTCCGTTTGCTGTGCGCAGGCGTGCGCGTTCTCTCACGATCGAAGGCCCGATCCAAAACAAACCTCGGCATTCTCTTCGCTCGAGCGACTACCGCGTTGATTAAACGACAAGCGAATGAGATCGCTGTTCGCGATGAATCGTTCGACATGAGGTATCACGTTTGTTTGCGGCGTTATATAAACGTTTAAAAAATGCATCATCTCTTTTTTCATTGTCACATATGACTTCTCTTTTATTAACTTTGAAAAGTCAAAAAGTTGAGAAATAAAAATTTTATATTTCTTGGGATTAAATGAAATCAAAACGCATATTTATTCGTAGGTTTAGGACCATCGTTTTCTTTCATTTTCTGAGAGCATGTTAACCGACTCTCCACATCTTGTACATACATATATATTCACATTTTCTCGAGGTCCTTCTGTCGAAGGATTCAAGAACTGGTATTGATCGTGGGAGGGATATCGTCGAACAACTTTCGACGATCGTAGTAGCATTATCAGCTCGGTACACGCTAGTTGACATTGTTTAAAGAACTTGAAGGTAGAGAGTTGTTGAGGAGGAGGAGGAAGAGGGAGAGAAGTGGCGAGAGGAAGGTTGGCACATGGTGGGAAGCGTTCGCGAGGATGAGAAGGAAGAGGAGGAGGAGGAGGAGGAGGAGGAGGAGGAGGTGTAGAGAACAGTGGAGAAGGAGGAGGAGGAGGTGGCGGCAGGGGGCAGTGTGGCGGGTTCGACGGCCGGCTGGTGGCCCAGTGACCGGGACCGGTTCCCTCCGCGGTTCCTCCTTCCGCCTTCCTTGCAAACGCACAACTGCATCATCTCGACTCGACTCCCCCCTTCTCCGTCCCAACCCCTACTAGCTTCGCTCTCGCTCCCTCTCGAACCCTTTCCTGGCTCTTCGTTCGCGTCACTCGCCGAGTCGAGACTTCCTCGCTCCCCTCTTGCTATCGCAGCCTCGCTATCGCTCCCTTCTCCTCTTGCTTCTCTTCGTCATCATCCTTCTCTTCGGCTTCTTCTTTCGCACGAAAGCGTTGCCACACGCGCGAAACACCTCTCCCCTCCTCTTTCTCTCTTTCTTCCTTCTTCTTCTGATTCGCTTCTCTTCTTTACCCTCCCTGCCGTCTTACACCCTACCGTCTGATTCTCTACTCTCCTTTTCTCTCTTCGTTTTCTTCGCGGCGCTCCTCACAAGGCGGAGGTCAAAACGAGCACTATCCACCTCCTCCTTCTATTTCTTTTTCTTTGGCTCTTCGTTCAGTGATCGAGCGGCAATAGCTACGGGTAGACGAGCAACTATTTATCCCACGCGACGACGTGGGCAGTCCACGGATAGTAAGGACGGCCCCGAAGGATGAACGAACGAACGAACGAACGTACGTACGTGTAAACGGACGGGTATCTTACCGACTTTTCTCTTTCTCTACTTCTCTTTCTCTCTTTCTCTCTTTACTATGTGGTATATATGATTCTAAAGGTGTATCTTTAAATTCAAGATGGGCATGGTCGGGCACCTCAGTCAAGGGCTTGAAAGGAAAAGTAGTTCTATGCGAGAGAAAGAAAGAGGGGTGGAAGAGGACGGGAGAAGAAGAGAAGTGAAAGTACAAGCCGAGAGAGAGAGAGAGAGAGAGAGAGAGAGCCGTGTTATCGGCGCATCCGAGATTTCGTGCTGTCTACCGTGTCGTTCCTCGTTGTTCCGATCAGTTTTTCTTTCCCTCTCTATCGTTTCCTTCTTACTCCTCCTCTTCCCTTGTCCTTTTATCTTCCCCTTCCAATTTTCGTAGATTTCACACTTCGGCTTTATGAGACCACATATTCGTCACTGCGCTAATTCTTACTCTAATTCAAACGAACATAATGCGGTCAAAACTTCCTGTATCCAGATATACATTGGAAAAATTTTTTCTGCGCGATAGCAATGTTTTACTTCTCTATACTTGTCTCCATTGAAGTCAAATAACTCGATGTAAATCATTTTTGTTTTCGAAATGCTTCTCAAAACTGGATTACTCTTATTCGACCATTTGCTGATCAATAGACAGTTGTTTAGATTCAACATATACAGATCGTTTTTATATCCTGCTTGCGATCTGCTGTAGGAAAAAAGAAATTGTAAAAAAATAGGAAGTCGAAAACGGAGGAACAAAGCGTGGCAAAGTAAACGAGAACATCCGTTAGGGGAATGAGGACATCGAGAACTGGAAAAGGACGAAGGACAAAGGTATATAGCGGGATAATCTATATGAGAGTGAGAGAGAGAGAGAGAGAGAGAGAGAGAGAGAGAGAGGGACAGAGAGAGAAAGAGAGAAACCGACGAAAGAAAGAAAATGGGCCTCGGTCATTCGTGCCAAACTATACTTGGGCAACGTTATAACGGTACCCGTGAGAAGATCCACGCTTTACGAATATATTTTCGACTTAGTAACCCTTGACTGGAGGTTTTTTCTCTCCTCCCTCTCATTTGCTAAAGCTTTTAATCGAATCTGTTAATCGAAAGGTAACCAGAACGAGAGATGATGATTTGGTATTGGCTCCACGTACTCCTTTCTTCTTTTCTTTTGCTTTTACATTTTCTTCTTTTTCTTTTCTTCCGTGCGCTGACAT